>UESW01002429.1:290690-399180 GCA_900491605.1 Calamus simplicifolius
TTGAAGATAATGTTTGCAAGTTATATGACACAGGAATGAAAAAGCAACTTATGATAAATATCAAGATGGAGAAAAATAGAAGTTTTCCTCTTATTTTGCACTATGCAAAGGATGCTGCATGAAAGATGAAGGTAAATGATGAGTCATGGTTATGGTACAAAAGGTTTGGACACTTAAATTTTTAAAGCTTGAGAAGTTTACATCAAAAGAATATGGTGTATGGTCTACCAGCAATACATGACAAGGAAGAATCTTGTGAAGGATGTGCACTTGGAAAACAACATAGAGAGGCATTTCCAAAAGAGCATGTATGGAGAGCTAAAGCACCATTGGAGCTTATTCATACTGACATATGTGGACCTATGAAAACTCCTTCTCATGCAGGTAACATCTACTTCATTATTTTTATTGATGACTATTCGAGGATGATATGGGTATATTTTATGAGATATAAATCAGAGGCATTTCTTATCTTTAAGAAGTTTAAAAATCTTGTGGAAAGATAAAGTGGGCATTATATCAAAGCGCCGAGAAGTGATAGAGGTGGTGAATACAATTCAAATGAATTTGAGAAATTTTGTGAAGATGATGGTATACAAAGACAATTGACTGTTGGCTATGCACCAGAACAAAATGGTGTTGCAGAAAGAAAGAATCGTACTATTGTTGAGATGTCTAGATCTATGCTCAAAGACAAAAGGCCTTCCAAATTCTTATTGGGCAGAAGCAGTGAATATAACAGTATATCTAATGAATAGATGTCCAACAAAAGCTCTTCAAAATATGACACCATTTGAAGCCTGGTATGGTAGAAAACCTTCAGTGAAGCATTGCAAAATCTTTGGATGTGTGTGCTATGCACATATTCCAAAGGAAAGGAGGCATAAACTTGATGAAGTTAGTGAAAAATGTATCTTTGTTGCATACAGTTCTAAATCAAAAGGTTACAGACTTTTCAGCTTGAAGCAAAATCAAGTGATCATAAGAAGAGATGTTATTTTCAATGAAAAAGTTGCTTGGGATTGAAAGCAAAAGAAAGTTGAAGAAAATATTATTCCTCTTGATGAAGAAATTCATGATGCTCAAAATGAAGAAAATGAGGTTGAAGGTTTACCACAAACTTCTCCAAGTTCAAGTCCATCTTCAAGTTCTACTCTTATAAAAATGAGAAAGTTAAGTGACATTTATGCTTCTTATAATTTCTGCATGATTGAGCCTAAAACTTATGAAAATGCTATGTATGAAGAAGTGTGGAACAAGGCAATGCAAGAAGAAATCAATATGAATGAGAAGAACAAAACTTGGGAATTAGTCAAGAACCAAGTGATAAGGAAGTCATTGGCTTGAAGTGGATCTACAAAATAAAACACAATCCAGATGGTACTATTCAAAGACACAAAGCAAGATTGGTAGCAAAGGGATACTCTCAATTACCTGGTATTGATTATCAAGAAACTTTTGCACATGTTGCTAGACATGATACAATTAGAGCTCTTATTTCTATAGCAGCTCATAAAAGTTGAAAACTACACCAACTAGATGTAAAGTCAGCATTCTTGAATGGAGTATTAGAAGAAGAAATTTATATTGAACAACCTCAAAGCTTCATCATCAAAGGTCAAGAAAATAAGGTATACAAATTGAAGAAAGCATTATATGGGCTGAAGCAAGCACCCAGAGCATGGTATTTTCAAATTGACACCTACTTCAATGAAAAAGGTTTTCTAAAAAGTCCAAGTGAACCAACACTTTATGTGAAGAAGCAAGGTAATAATATTCTCATTGTCTCTCTTTATGTTGATGATTTAATTATTACTGGTAACAATGAGAATATGATCTTGACTTTCAAAAGTGATATGATGAGAAGATATGAAATGAATGATATGGGTTTACTTTATTATTTTTTGGGAATTGAAATCAGTCAAAGAAAAGATGACATCTTTATCAGTCAAAAGAAGTATGTAGAAGGCATTCTTAAGAAATTCAACATGGAAAATTGCAATAGTATGGAAACACCTTTTGTGGTAAATAATAAGTTGATAAAAGAAGATGAAAGTGATGAAGCCAATGCACAATTATACAGAAGCATTATTGGAAGCTTATTATATCTAACAATTACAAGGCCAGACATAATGTTTGCATCAAGTTTACTTTCTAGATTTACGCAAAAGCCAAGTAATATTCACTTTGGACAAGCAAAAAGAGTCTTGAGATACATCAAAGGTACTAAAGATTATGGGATCATGTATGACAGAAATAATGATGATATTGTGAAGTTATTTGGGTTTTGTGATAGTGATTGGGCTGAAAGTATTGATGACATGAAAAGTACATCAGGATATGTATTCTTTTATGGATAAGGTATTATATCTTGGGCATCTAAGAAGCAAGATACAGTGGCATTATCTTCTTCTGAAGCAGAATATGTTTCAACAACTTTAGCAACACAACAAATAATTTGGTTGAGAAGAATACTTGAAGATATGGGTAAAAAGCAAGAAGAAGCTACTACTCTGCTATGTGACAATAAATCTACTATTTCTATGACAAAGAATCTTATATATCACAGCTACACCAAGCATATCAAAATAAAGTACCATTTCATTAGATATGTGGTAGAAGAAAAAGAAATTGAAGTAAGTATGTGAAGACTGAAGACCAAATTACAGATATCTTTAGCAAAGCACTATCCAAGGAGAAATTCATACACTTTAGAGATCTCATGGGTATCCAAGAACAACTATTAAAGGAGAGTGTTAAAATATAATGGTTGTTAGTTTTTAGTATTTTATTTTATTTTATTTAGTCTGAGTTGGATTTTAAATAATGAGCCTATCTTTTAATGCTTTGGTGGGATAGCCTTAGATGGATAAGATCACAAGAGGGATTATGTTTATCCGTAGAAACAAGAAATAATATTTATATAGTGATGTGCTTAATGAAACGAAATAGATTTATTTTTTTCTTGAGAAAAAAATCCTTCTTCTACATTGATTTCTCTTCTCAAAATAATCTGCATTGGAAATAATCCCAACAAAATCTACCTGAGTGGCTCCAAACCTGTCTCAGCGGTCTCGAGTCGGCTCCAGCGACCACCGGGTCGAGGAGTTTCAATCCACCTTTCATAGGTCAAGGGGCAGGCAACTTCGCCTTCGACCTCGCTTGAGAACTCCACCATGGAGTTAGAACACTTGGTTGTTGCTGCGAATTCATGCGAGTCCAACTCGAGCCGTCTGACTCCGAAAGCGACAAGTATGCTTTAACGCAAAGGGGTCTAAGGTCGAAGCCAACGTACATGTGCAAGATGCTAAGCGTCCAGCACATAGGAAGGTGAAGTCATCACATGTGCAAGATGAAAAATTCTTTTTCATTGATGCTCGAGTGCATTACAAAGTGACAGACCCAAGTTGGATTACAAAGAGAATTCCAAAACAAAAATACAAAGGCAAAAGCTAAAAATAAAATACAAGAGCCTATGGCTTGGCAGGTGCGGAGTCATCGTCGCCTACAGCATCCTTCGCCACTGCTAGCTCCTCCTCTTCTAGGTCCTTAGGGTTAATGTCGTCGAGGTCGGCGATGTCGAAGGCCTGGGCTACCTTATTCTTGTACTCTTCGAAGCCTTTGAAGAATGCATCGCATGCCGCCTCCATCATCTATTCAACAAAACTCGTGGAGCCTTTGTTAGTATGTGATGCAAAATCACAAGTATGAATCAGTCTGTGATGATGTGTCCTGTTTGTTTTTTTCTGTTTTTGAATAACCCGATCTTGAGGAGAGTTAGTTGTTATTTGTTTTAAATAAACCCAGTCATTAGGAGCTGTTATGAAGTTGTTTGAGTCTTTGGTTACGTGGGTGTAAAGCCAAGAGTATAGGCACAAGTTGTTGCTGAACGTTGGGCTGATCTCTCCTTAAATAGGTGATCTTGTAATCAGTTTAATATAGAAGTTTTTGTCATACCACTTAAAAAGGAAGAAAAGGCTTCTCCGTTCTCTTTTTCTTCCATTCTCTGTGCTGTGTGTTATTAAAAGAAAGTTCCTCATCTTCTTTTGTGTGAGTGAGTATTTTCCAACATTGTGAGTATTTTCCAACATTGTGGTATCAGAGCCTGGTTCCGATTGTGCTGGGCATTGCAGTGTGTTGTGAAGATTGTTGCCGAAGCAAGAAATCTTCAAAAGGGGAGGTAATTATTTGGTGGTGATTCATCATGTCAAATGGTATGAACACTCTCAACCTCTCAACATCCTTTGTGCCTATTTTCAATGGTGAAAATTTTGATTTTTGGAGTATCAAGATGAGGACATTTTTTATTTCACAAGATCTTTGGGAACTAGTTGAAAATGGTTATACAGAAACAGTGGAAAAATTAGCTGACTTGAAGGAGCTTCGTAAGAAGGATGCAAAAGCTCTACTAGCCCTGCAGCAGGCAGTGACAGAGAATATTTTTCCTCGGATTGCTAATGCCACCAAATCTAAAGATGCTTGGACCATTTTGAAGCAAGAATTTCATGGTGACGATAAGGTAACCACAGTGAAGTTACAAACTCTTCGTAGAGATTTTGAAACCTTATTCATGAAGGGGGGTGAGTCTGTCCAAGATTTTTTCTCTAGAATTTCTATCACCATTAATCAAATGAGGGCATATGGAGAAAATATCTTAGATCAGAAAGTAGTTGAAAAGGTGTTGAGGAGCTTACCATCTAAATTTGATCATATTGTGGTAGCAATTGAAGAGTCTAAAGACTTATCTACTTACTCCCTTAATGAATTAATGGGTTCTCTTTTAGTCCATGAGGAAAGAATGAACAGGTCAGTGGAGAAGAATGTGGAGCAGGCATTTCAAGCCAAGTTGGAGGTTAGCAAAAAGGACAAAAATGGTGATGGTCCATCTGACCAAAAGTTTACTGGTCGAGGATGTGGTAGAGGTGGCTACCGTGGACGTGGACGTGGACGTGGACGTGGTCGTGGACGTGGAAGGCCCGACAACAATCAGCATAAATCAGAAAATGAAGATAGAGGTAATCAAAAGGAGACCCACAAAAATAGATTCTGTAATTTTTGCAAAAGAACTGGACACACTGAACCATACTGTTGGGACAAAGCAAAACAAGAAGCTAACTTTGTTGAAGGAAAGCAAGAAGTAGGTAATTTATTTCTTACTTGTTTGAACACCCATGAAAATCCTAGTGATGTGTGGTTTCTAGACAGTGGATGTAGTAATCATATGACAGGACAAAGGAGCCTTTTCTGCAATATGGATGAATCTGTAAAATTACAAGTTCGGCTTGGCAATGATAAGTGTGTGCAAATTGAAGGCAAGGGAGCCATTGCTATCAAGACTAAATCAGGTAGTGAAAAGATAATTAGTGATGTCTATTACATTCCTGGTTTAGCTCATAATCTGCTTAGTGTGGGACAATTAATTCAGAGGGGACATTCTGTTATATTTCAAGATAACATGTGTGAAATTAGAAGTAAAATATTAAGCACTCCTCACATTAAGATTCACATTGCTGAAAACAAAATGTTTCCTCTTGATATTTCAAACCTTGGTGATTGTGTTTTTGCTGCAAATGTGAAGAATGAATCTTGGTTTTGGCATTTACGTTATGGTCACTTGCATTTTAGTGGGCTGAAATTATTAAGTCAGAAGCAGATGGTATGTGGTTTACCTTCCATTGTTTGCACTAATGATGTTTGTGAAGGATGTGTTTACGGAAAACAACACCGCTTGTCATTTCCAGTGGGAAAGGCGTGGAGAGCCAAAATGCCTCTTGAACTAGTTCATGCTGATATATGTGGGCCGGTAAACACACTATCATTGAACAAGAGTAGATACTTTCTATTATTCACTGATGATTTTACTCGTATGAGTTGGGTATTCTTTCTTATTCAAAAATCAGAGGCACTTGAGAAATTCTAGGAATTCAAGGCTTTTGCAGAAAAGAAAGTGGGCATGTTATAAAGATTCTTCGCACCGATAGAGGAGGTGAATTTTTATCAAATGAATTTGACTCATTTTGCAAGCAGAATGGCATTCATAGGCAGCTGACAGTAAGAAAAACACCAGAGCAGAACGGAGTTGCTGAGAGAAAAAATAGAACAGTAGTGGAGATGGCTCGGAGCATGTTGAATGAGAAGCATCTTCCAAATGAATTTTGGGCTGAAGCAGTGGCTACATCAGTTCGTCTTCTTAATATCTCTCCAACAAAAGCAGTGTGGAATATGACTCCATATGAAGCTTGGTGGCACCGAAAACCCAATGTGAGTTTCTTAAGAATTTTTGGTTGCATTGCATATGCATTGATTCATTCTGATGATCGTACTAAGATGGATAAGAAGAGTGAAAAATGTATATTTGTTGGGTATAGTGATGAAACAAAGGGTTATCGGTTATATAATCCTAAAACAAAGAAACTCATTATTCGTAAAGATGTTATTTTTGATGAGAACAGCTATTGGGATTCGAAAGAAGAACCAAATCAGCACTTGCCATTCATAGAAAATGAAGCTGAAATGACTCCAATAAATGAGAATGTGTCAACACCTCATGCTTCTCCAAGGTCTTCTGGAATAACTTCACCAAGAAATTTGAGCAGTTCAAACAGCAATACCATTGATCCTACACTTGATGGTGATACACCTCGAAGTAAGGTACGGTCGTTGAAAGAAATTTATGAATCATGTACTTTTGCTCTTATGGCTGCAGAACCTACATGTTATGAGGAGGCTTGTGGCAAAGAAGAATGGGAAAACTCTATGAGAGAGGAACTAGATGCTATTGAAAGAAACAACACGTGGGAACTTATAGATTTGCCACAAGGAAAAGAAGCCATTGGTGTGAAATGGGTCTATAAAGTGAAGTATAATGCTAATGGAAGTGTACAAAAATACAAGGCGAGACTAGTCGTCAAAGGGTATGTGCAAAAATATGGTATTGATTATCTTGAAACCTTTTCCCCTGTTGCTAGATTTGAAACTATTAGATTTATACTAGCATTGGCAGCTCATATGAAGTGGAAAGTTTTTCAATTTGATGTTAAATCAGCATTCTTGAATGGTAATTTAGAAGAGGAAGTCTATGTCAAGCAACCACAGGGATTTGTCAGTGATGGAAAGCAGGAAAAAGTATACAAACTAAAGAAAGCATTGTATGGTCTCAAGCAGGCGCCAAGAGCATGGTATGCAAGACTTGATTTGTATCTTCATCAAAATAAGTTTCGCCGAAGTGAAAGTGAGCCCACTTTATATGTGAAGGTGAAAGGTATGGACATGCTTATTATTTGTGTCTATGTGGATGATATTATTTATACTGGATCCTCTTATCCTCTTATCCAAGAATTCAAGAGCAGCATGATGAAAGAATTTGACATGTCTGATTTGGGATTATTGCATTATTTTCTTGGTCTTCAAATTATGCAAACTGATGATGGCATCTTCATCTATCAAGAAAAATATGCAATAGATTTACTTAAAAGATATAACATGCTTCATTGCAAGTCATTTTCTACTCCCATGAATACAAATGAAAAATTGAGCCTAAGTGATGGGACAGCCAAAGCAGACGAAAAGTTATTTAGAAGTATGGTTGGTGGTCTGATGTATTTGACTCATACTCGTCCAGATATTATATTTCCGGTCAACTTGGTATCAAGGTTCATGCATACTCCATCTATGCACCATCTTGGAACAGCAAAGCGTATTCTCCGTTATATCCAAGCAACAAGCAACTTCGGAATTTGGTACAAACCAGTACCTTGTTTTAAACTGTTTGGTTTTACTGACAGTGATTGGGCTGGTTTTGTAGATGACAGGAAAAGTACAGGTGGTTATATCTTCAATCTAGGCTCGGGAGCTATATCATGGTGTTCAAAGAAGCAAGCTACTACGGCTCTGTCATCATCTGAAGCTGAATATATTGCTGCATCAGTTGCTGCGTGTCAAGCAATCTGGATGCGCAGAATTTTGGAGGACTTCAAGCAACCGCAATCACAGGCAACGGAGATATTTTGTGACAACATGGCGACAATTTCAATGACAAAGAACCCGGTGTTTCATGGAAGAACGAAGCACATCGAGCTTCGTCATCATTTTATACGCGATCTTGTAGCTGAAGGTGTGATCATGTTGAAGCATTGTTCAACCACGGAGCAACTTGCAGATGGTTTTACTAAAGCTCTTCCTTACTCAAAGTTCGTGAAATTCAGGACCCAACTTGGTGTATGTGACTTTGCATCAAGAGGGGATGTTAGTATGTGATGCAAAATCACAAGTATGAATCAGTCCGTGATGATGTGTCCTGTTTGTTTTTTTCTGTTTTTGAATAACCCGATCTTGAGGAGAGTTAGTTGTTATTTGTTTTAAATAAACCCAGTCATTAGGAGCTGTTATGAAGTTGTTTGAGTCTTTGGTTACGTGGGTGTAAAGCCAAGAGTATAGGCACAAGTTGTTGCTGAACGTTGGGCTGATCTCTCCTTAAATAGATGATCTTGTAATCAGTTTAATATAGAAGTTTTTGTCATACCACTTAAAAAAGGAAGAAAAGGCTTCTCCGTTCTCTTTTCTTCCATTCTCTGTGCTGTGTGTTATTAAAAGAAAGTTCCTCATCTTCTTTTGTGTGAGTGAGTATTTTCCAACATTGTGAGTATTTTCCAACACCTTTATATTGCTCCATAGCCTTGGCGGCTTCCTCTCGAGCGACCCGAGCCTTCGCCTCGGCCTTGGCAGCTCTCTCCTCGGCGCATTAGGCGCAGGCATCGGCCTCATCCTCCTTCAAGTTGGCAACTTCAAGTCGATACTCAAAGTTGTCGAACCTCGCCATGGCATCCGCTAGCTTCGTCTTAGCGATCCGCGTGCGCTCGAACTCGGCCGCGGCTTTTTTATCTGCCTCCATGAACCGCGCCTCCAGCTCGCGGTTTGTTTCCTCAGCGGCTTGGAGTTCTTCGATCCTCGCCGCCTCCCGGGCTCGGATAGACTCCAGCTCCTCAGTCGCTGTTGGCTTGCGCTTGGGCGCGGCGGCCTCCTTTTGGGCGAGGCCACAGTTGTCAGCAGTCCAAAGGCAGTTACTCCTGAGAGTGAACGTGCCACGTACTCACCATCTGCATGATGAAGAGATGAGTCAAA
Source organism: Calamus simplicifolius (assembly GCA_900491605.1). Lineage (NCBI taxonomy): Eukaryota > Viridiplantae > Streptophyta > Magnoliopsida > Arecales > Arecaceae > Calamus > Calamus simplicifolius. Next base: position 299,811 of record UESW01002429.1, read on the forward strand.
ACACATTATGTAGAGGTAGCCCAGAACCTCTAAGAAAAAAGAGATGTTTACTAACAAATCTATATTGTTGTGGCCGAACGAAGCACCTTGGTTGGCTTTACTAACAAATCTATTTAAGTTGAAGGAATTGTACAGCCCTACCACTCACTATGAAAGATGAGCCAAATTCAAAAATGATAGGAAAAGCATTTCGGTACTTAAGTCAGTTAAAAAATAATGAAAAGCTTAGAGCTTTATACTTTTAGGAATGACAATAAGAGAGATGGGGGTTGGTATTTTAAATTTCATTGTAGGATATTTTTCATTTGACACATAACAAACGAGTTGTGATTGTACGTCTTGTAATACACTTTTTATTTAATGCGTAATAAATGAATATTGAATTCCTCTCCCTTGAGACAGGTTCCATTGAATGAACCATACTCAAAAAAAGGCAAGGAAAAATCCAAAAAAGAAACTCTCGTCCCTCTCAAGTTTCATAGATAAACGTCTCTCTCATTTGGATTATCAGCCATCAGCAAATGGTGAGGATACCGTTGGCTTGAGACCATTTCAATGGCGAGGCGTATATGGGACCCCAGTTTCCGGAATCCATAGGTCCCCGGACAAGAAGTCCCTTGCCGTGAAATTGTTGGCATCCGATGCACTCGTAATAATGTGCAAACCAGGCCAGTTCACTCGTTCACTAGTGTTGGCTCCTGGACCAGTGTTCATGTACTCCCCATAGTATAGAGTACCCAAATTACTAGTATTCCCATTCCACTCGAGCCATCCAGCGGGATTAATTAGGCTGTCTAACGATGTATTGATGAATACTGTTCTCGAGTACTGCCTCCATGGCCGGCCAAGGTAGGTTTCGAATGAGTCTTGCACCGGCTTGAGGTCGGGAGCAGCCGTGACCAATGAACTGCAAATCGATATCCCAGTGTTCTCGTTTTCGTTGGACCGCCCCTGGGCCGTGACCACGTTCATGCTGCCGTTCGTCCGCTTCCTGACGTAAAGGTTGCAGTTCTGGAAGACTGCAACAGCGTTTCCGAAGATGAAGTCAACCGTGCCATAGATGTCGCAGTCGTGGTAGAATTGGCGACGGGAGAACACATACAAGGTGTCTTGGTAGCCCTCAAAGCTGCATTGGTGCAAGGCTGAGCGGTCTGATCTTGACAAGAAGGCAACTGCCTGTTTCTTATCGGGCCCTGCTGTGTTCTGGAAGGTCACATTTCGAGCGATGAAGCCTTCACCTGTGATCGCTGAAACCATGCATGAGAAGGTCAATCAATAGGCACGCTCAGAAACATACATATATAGAGACATGGAGCTGTTGAGTCGTGGAAAATAATTTTAATTTATTCTTCATCCTCCCTAGCTACTTTTCATCTCTATTTCCAATTTTTTTCCTCATAAAAATAAAATATATATTTATTTGATGGGGAAACTAAAAGAACTCACTGAAAGTTGCGGTTCGAGACGTTGTGACGCCATCTTCCACGCTTTTACTTCCAGTAATAATGGTGGCATTTTTTCCTTCTCCAATTAACATTAAATTTTTCATTGTTATTTTGATGGTCGACTCATCGTAAATACCAGCTTTGACATAGATCACAAATCTTTCTGTATCATCGCGGTTACATTTGGCAGCTGTAATGGCTTCTGAAATGGTTGCATAATCTCCAGAACCGTCTTTAGCCACAACAAGATCGGCGTCTATCGCTGATGACCAGAGAAGCTTACGGTCGGCGAGAGACATCCACTTGGGAAATCCATTGGAGAGTGATGGACGATTACCTCGTGACATATATGGTTCCATTGCCTTGTTAATGGCCAGCATGTTGCATATCAACTCGGATATATTGTAGGACGTGAAGGGCGACCCTAAGTGAAAGGAAGAACCAAGCTCCTCAAAACCACTGCAGCATGTCTGCACATTGGTCATCGACGCACTAAGCCATGTCTGAGAATCGCCGTATGATGAAGATCCAATCGTGCGATTAAGCTGGTTGATGGTGTCCTCACTGAGCTCCAAGCAATCAGCCCAGGCAACTTTTGCCTTCTTATCCAGCGAACTCGTATCCATGGCTAATGCATGATCATGGGCTCGCACTGCTAGTTTCATGGTTTCGTTGAGGACAAGGTTACGGAACTTGGACGGGGATTTTATTGGTGCGAGTAGAGCGCTAGCTCTTATCGTGGAATCGCACGCATGAGGGTAAGGAGTCTGTCTACACGACAATATTGGGTCGCTTGTTGCCACCCTGAAGGCCATAAAAAGAGAGAGGGAGAGGAAATTTGTTATCAACTTTTCCATGAGCATCTAAAGTTCTGCTAAACCAAGCGCTGGAATGTTTGATAATTGAAGGTGAGGAATGTTGGTGGAAAAGAAATGAAAAAACATAATCAGATACTGGATTGCATTCCTGAGTATATATATTTACCATACATGCGGTTCAACGACCGTATCCTTGCATATTTTACCATATTGCTTAGAGAATCTCGATCGGCTGGCCATGTCGTCGGTGGAATCCGTCATTGGATCCTCCCTCGATCGTCACCTCGATCGAGCTCCGATCCTCGCAGATAAAGAAGAACAGTGCGGCCCGGTTAACCAATAAGAAAGCAGGGCATTTAAGCCTTTTTTAACCGTTAAATTGCATTCATAATTAACCCATTAATCCCAAAAAAAAAGGCATTTAAGGTTTTACCCGTTAATTTATATAGTAATTAATTAGTAATAAATTTATTATTTAATAGTATCAAATATCTATGATCCAAGCTGTAGGTAGCGCCAAAACCTGGCGCCTTTAATATACTTTTCTGTTAATTAATTACTAATATTTAATAGTATCAAATAATACTGGTCCCCACTAAGGGTGCAACTTGGGCCGGGTTCAATCCGAACCCAGCCCGTGGAACCCGATTTGCAGCCGTACTCAAACTCTAATTTGCTTAACCCGAACCCGAAGGATCCGGGTTGAACTTGGACCGATTTGCAACTTGGGCCGGATTAGGGTTGTAGTTAACCCGAACCCGAGAAAACCCGAACCCGCAAAGCCACAAGCAACAGGCCCACTGGTGTTGTGGAAGTGATGATTTAGCCTTGTTTGTTAGGTTTAAAGTATGTAGAGCTGACAATAGTTTTGTGGAAGTGATGATTCTTGGTATGAACATTCCACCAGAATCTTCATTATCTTTTAAAATGAGCACTATACCTTTAACCATTTCATTTTATCATGTAATGTTGGTGGGCCAAACTAGTATCTTTATTTTTTTTAATTATCTTCTTTGAGACATTTGTAACTTCTAATATGAAGTTTACCAAAATTTTATGAAAGCATCCGGGAAGAGGTGATAAGCAGAAAACTCAAACATCTGGGAAATGGGTGATGAGTAAAAATTCAGAGAGCTTTGGATAGCGAATGCAGTCCCGCTACTTGGAAAAGATCTCTCATACCAGACTTATGTGGTCTTCTAACTGGCTCTTTATATCGTCTCAATATTTTCTACTTCTGAAGGATAAAGGTGACTTCATCAATGCATATGGTGGCTATTTAAATGTTATGCAACATTTGGATTACTTTGGATATGTTTTGGTTTAAGAATATACTTTTTTTGTTTAGTCTTATGTAAAAGATGTATATTTTAGACATATAATTTGAAATGTGAAGCTTGTTTGTTTCAAACTTTAGCTTGTTTGTACAACGTAAAGCTTATTTGCTTCAAACTTTAGCTTATTTATGCAATGTTAAGCTTGTTTGTTTTAGATTGTCATATTTTTTTTTTCTATCAACTCGAATTCCAACCCGAAACTCAACCCGAATCCGATTTTTAAAATAAGGTTAGGGTTGAGGTTTTACAAATAGGGTTAGGGTTAGGGTTGACATTTTACAAATAGGGTTAGGGTTAGGGTTGAGGAAAACCCGAGTTTCATGAGCCCTAGTTGCACCCCTAGTCCTCGCTATGGGAAATGCTTAGGGCTGAAGCCCGGTTCTTTTAATCCACACCTCTCTCTCTCTCTAATAATTAAAATAAATAAATAGTAAGATATTTAATTAAGAATATTATTATTGCTAATCGTTAGATCGATTTAAATGTTACAAGAAATCATTCATATGTATATGAACAGGAAGGCTAGCAAAGGGCCTCATGCAATTTGTTGGATTAACGTTGCCATAAAAAGGGAGGCTCTTTCTCTCCCTTGAATTAATGTTGCCATGAGAAAATGGTGTCTTCCTCTCCTTTGAACGTCTCTTTCTCTTCCTCTCCTCTCTATAAAAATATATTTCCTTCTCTTCCTCCTCTTATAGTAGAAAAAGATTAGATTATTAGACCTATGGACTGATTTAAAATTCAAGAAGAGAATTCAAGAGGTGCTAGCTATCATCTTCATACCTTTAAGGTCTTCATCCACTCTTCTCCACATAGATCACCGTTAGAGGTCGAACGCATGAACGGTTAGTGACAGATGATTCATCGGCTTTATCATTTTTTACATCGATAAAGGACTCAAGTATTAATAAATCTAATATTTTAGATTTTATTTTTAATTTAATGAATCCATTCCTAAGGATCCTAGGCATCTAGAAATTTTATATTTTATTTCATGAATTTGATTCATGTATTGCATACATAATGCCCAACAAGTGGTATCGGAGCATCCTTAGGCTATAGATTTATTAATCTGATAAGAAACTTAAGTCAATCTGATTAATAATATGACTTTTTATCATACCTCTGATGAAGATTAAAATCCTAAATAATTTTTATATATTGATAATAAATCTAAAATAAAATAAAATATTTATTATTTGATGATAAATGATATTATTAGATTTATGCATATTTATTATAATGTTAAAATAAAGTACTTTGATATGTAATATCAGAGATAAAGATTTATTATATGATAATAAATAATAATTAATTTAGATTTAATCATATCTATGTCATGTTAAAATAGTAATTATTATTTATGCATGATAAATACTATGTGCTGAAATCCTAGAAATCATGTTTAGGGTTTAATTTCAACATGATTATCGATATGATTAAGATCTGTATTCATATGATAATGAACAGTAAATTTAGAAAACTTATTTTGGATATTTAGATCATGATAATATTATGATTAAATGTAATCATATGGAATTTAAAATTTTAATCCAAAAATCTTATCATGACATAAATCTATTAGGGTTTGTTAAGATATTAAGATTTACATGGGATGTGAAACCGACATGTCATAACATGTAATTAAATGATAAGAAAATTTAAAATTTAAAATTTAAAATTTTAAAATTTAAATTAAGAATTCTTATCATAATACTCTAACACGATCACTATCTTAACTTATTATAAAATAATAGATGATAAAGATTTAAAAAACTTAGATTTAACCACATCATTGCTTGATCCTATGATCCCAAAATTGGTCTAATCAATTAGGCTTACCTACATTGGTGTCTAAGAAATGTGTGGTCATGGTTTTTAATTGATCCATTCACTGCCTAAGAAAAACCATTCAATAGGATCGAAGGGTATGCTAAATAGGATCCCATTGATCAGGTAATCTAGCCATTGTTTAGGAAAGCTCTTAATTGATTAGATCAATAAGGTTAATTAGGATGTGAGCAATTGATTTGGTCACATGATTAGGGTTCCTAAATTAGATAGTGGTCAGGGATTCTAATTTGATTAGGAATCCCAATCATAAGATTTGATCTTATGATATATTTTTTTAGGTTAATAAAGATTGATCTAAAATCTACATATAGGATATGTAATCTAGCATAGTACACATGTTGTACATGTATGATGGAACCTATATGTGCTAAATTCCTTCATAAATATTAAGTTATTAGCCTTCCATTGTTCATATGACAACATTATTAGGTCATGAGATTTGTTGTGCCAAAGCCGAGGTTGAGTGTACTTATGATGAGTTGATTGTGGAATAATGGGTTGACTTAACTAGATTAGCTGGCATAATTGACCAAAGTTAGGGTCAGTCTAATCTAGAGGTAAACTTTAGGATGATCACATATGGATATGATTGACAAGGCAATGTCCCCTAAATGATCTAGGAGTCACATTAGATATGATTGATGATAATCTATCAAGTTTGGCTGACTGAGATTTATTGTGCCAAAGCCAAGGTCAAGGTAATTCGAATAAGGATCCTAGCCCACTAAGAAAATTGAATGCTAATTTCTTGAGATTAATAGAGAAGGCTATTAACCTTGATAAAATAGTGGGAGAAACCAACTTAATTAAAAATCTTAAAATCATCATATTAAGTCGGTGATTAGTATTCATAGCAATTGACTCATTCTAATTTTATGTAGGCTATCAGGGAAACCATGAGTGTAAATCTCAATCTTAGGAATATTTTAGAATCCAACAAATTGATTGGACTCAACTTTTCTGATTGTCTAAGGAATGTAAGGATCGTTCTTCGATCCGAAAAAATTATTTTATCCTTGATGAGGTAGCACCGGAGGTCCCACCAGCGGATGCTCCGACTGAGGTTCATATGGCATACAATCGTTATAAAGATGCTGAAAAAATGGCCACATGTTTGATATTGGCCTCGATGTCACTTGACCTTCAGAAATAGCATGAGCATATAAATGCTGAAGAAATAGCAAGAGTTGTTTGATGCATAGTCTCGCTATGAGAGGTTTCAGACCTCTAGAGAGCGGTTTCAGTGCAAAACGATTGAGGATTCATCAGTGGGTGTCCATGTGCTAAAAATGATCAATTTGATTAAGAAGTTGGCACAACTGGATTTTGTGATGGATCATGAACTGAGTGTTGACTTGGTTCTACAGTCACTACCTCGCAGCTATTCATAGTTTATTTTTAATTTTAACATGAACAAGCTAGAGGCGTCTCTACCTGAGCTCGCGAATATGCTAACAAATGCCGAGCCCAATATTAAGAAAGAAAAGGGGCAGGTTATGGTTATGGAGTCCTCTGACGCTCGTAAGAAGTGGCCAAAGAAGAATAAGGTCCACAAGGCTAAAGCGACTAAACCAAATAAGGGCATTAAGAATAATAAATTAGCCAAGAGGAAGTGTCACTTCTGTGGCAAGGATGGGCACTGGAAGCGAAACTGCAGGGATTATCTGGCTAGCCTAAAGAAAAGAAATATACTGATGCTTCTACATCAGGTATATTTATGATTGAGATGTTTTTTTCTGTTACTTATTCCACTTGGGTATTGGATACCGGTTGTGGATCTCATATTTGTATTAATATGTAGATGATAAGAAGCAGTAGAAAGCTAGAGAAAGATGAAGTGATCCTATGCATGAAAAATGAAGCAAAGGTTGCTGCTTTAGCCGTAGGATTTTATTCTTTATCTTTGCCCACTGGGCTTGTAATGGAGCTTAATAGTTGTTACTATTTTCCAAACATAACAAAGAATATTATTTCCATTTTATGCCTTATAAATGATGGATATACATTTGAAATTAGAAATAAAGAACTTTTAATTTTTAAAAATGAAATGTTCTTTGGTTCTGCTAAAATGTTCAACGGGATTTATGTTTTGAATTTACAATGCCCTGTTCTCAATATAAAAACTAAGAAATTAAAATTAAATAATTCTAAGAACTTGTACTTATGGCACTATCGTGTAGGCCATGTAAATGAAACGCGTTTAACCAAGTTCATAAGGATGACTACTTGGGCCCATTCGATTGGGAATTGTTTGAGGAATGTGAGTAATGCTTACGTGGTAAAATAACTAAGTCACCTTTTGCTAAAAAGGGTGAGCGAGCAATTGAATATTTAGGACTAGTACATTCTGATGTATGTGGTCCTATTAATATTCAAGCAATAGGAGGTTTTTATTACTTCATCACATTCATAGATGATCATAGTAGGTATGGTTATGTATATATGATGAAGCATAAATCTAAAGCCTTTGAAAAGTTCAAAGAATTTAGACTGAGGTAGAAAAATAAAGTAAAAAAAGTATTAAGATACTTCGATTAGATCGAGGTGGGGATTACTTAAGCCATATGTTCTTAGAATATTTGAAGGAGAATATGATTCTCTCTCAGTGGACTCCTCTTGGTACACCACAGCATAATGGTGTATCAGAAAGGAGGAATCGTACATTATTAGATATGGTGCAATCTATGATGAGCCTTGCAAATCTCTCAAAAATATTTTGGGGTTATGTGCTACACATAGCCGAATACACTCTAAACTGAGTTTTGTCTAAGTCGGTCAGTTTCACTCTGTATGAGATATGGTATGGAAAGAAACATCCCTTAGTCATCTAAGGATTTGGGGATGCTACGCCTATGTAAAGCGTAATGAGTCGGACAAGCTTGAAGCTATATTCGACAAGTATAATTTTATGGGGTATCCTAATGAAACAAAAGGATACTACTTCTACTACCCAATCGAGCAAAAGGTTTTTGTCTCAAGGCATGCCATATTCCTAGAGAATGAGATTTTTCTAAGAAAGGGCAGTGGAAGAAATATTAAGCTTAGTGAAACTCAAGAATCATAAATTGATACAGACCGATTAGATGACATGGAGCAAATGTCAAATGCAGTGGAAGTTGAGTAGGAGACTTAACTCATATTCAGGCAATATTTGCAAGAGCCTCTATCAGAAATGATGGAGCAACAGGTAGCTCTAAGTATACATCAGCTACGTAAGTCTAGTAGAATACATCATATTTCTGAGAGATATGGATTTCTTATAGAAGATGATGAGCCTACTAACTACGAGGAAGCAATATGTCACATTGACTCCAAAAGATGGCTTGAAGCCATGAAGTCTGAAATGGACTCCATATTTGATAACCAGGTATGGACCTTGGTTGATCCACCTGAAGGGGTAAAACCCATTGGGTACAAATGGATCTTCAAAAAGAAGACCGACATGAATGGTAATATAATTACCTATAAGACGAGGCTAGTCGCAAAAGGTTACAAGCAATGGCAAGGTGTTGACTTTAATGAAACCTTTTCCTCTGTAGCCATGCTTAAGTCCATAAGGATTTTGCTTGCGATTGCAGCCTATTATAATTATGAGACATGGCAAATGGATGTCAAGACCGCCTTCCTAAATGATGATTTAGTGGAGGATGTGTATATAACACAATCTGAGGGTTTTGAGTCTATTGATTCTCAAAAAGTATGCAAGCTGCAAAGGTCCATTTATGGACTTAAGCAAGCCTCTAGAAGCTGGAACATTCATTTTGATGAAACAATCAAAGAATTTGATTTCATAAAAAATGAGGATGATCCATGTGTGTACAAGAAGGTTAGTGGGAGTGTTATTATTTCTTGATATATATGTAGATGACATATTATTGATAGGAAACAATGTATCTTTGTTGCAAGAAGTGAAGGATTGGTTGTCCAACAAGTTCTCCATGAAAGATGTAGGCGAAGCAACCTACATACTGGGTATTAAGATCTATAGAGATAGATTTAGGAGGTTGCTTGGATTATCCCAATCAACGTACATAGATAAAGTGCTAAAACAGTTTAGCATGGAGGAATTCAAGAAGGGATTCCTATCGGTATCGCATAGGTTGTATCTCTTCAAGGACATGAGTCCTATGACCCAAGAGGAGAGAGCACATGAATAGGATTTCATATGCCTCAACAATCGGATCTATCATGTATGCGATGCTATGTACAAGACCTGATGTTTCTTATACTTTAAGTATCACTAGTAGATACCAGGTAAACCCTGGTGAGAAACATTGGATGGCCATCAAGAATATCCTTAAGTACTTATGAAGGACTAAGGATATATTCTTGGTTTATGAAGGATTCGAACTCATAGTTTAGGGTTATACGGATTCTATGTCTTTACACTCAATGATGGTGTAGTCAGTTGGAAGAGTTCCAAGTAAGAAACAACTATTGACTCTACGACAGAAGTCGAGTACATTGTAGCATCAGATGTAGCCAAAGAAGCGGTTTGGATCAAGAAGTTCATCACTGAACTTGGTGTGGTTTTGAGCATTACTGATCTAATACACTTGTATTGCAATAATAATGGAGCTATTGTACAAGCTAAGAAGCCAAGGTCTCATCAAAGGTCCAAATATGTACTCAAAAGATACCATATAATTAGAAAAATTATTGGTAGAAATAATGTAAAAATAGAACAAGTCTCCATCGAGGATATTGTAACTGATCTGCTCATTAAAGCCCTACCGCAGTAGAAGCATGATAATCATGTTAAGTCACTCGGTATTAAATACATAGGTAATTGGCTCTAGTGCAAGTGGAAGATTGTTAGTGTATGCCCTAAATTTAATTGGATTGGATGCTATATATTCTATGAATACAAATCAAATAAAAATAGTTTCTTTATCTATTCAGATATCTTTTATAATATATTTGATAGATTTGCTTGTGAGATAAAGTCCAAAAGAATATGAACCGTACATATAAAATTTGTAATAGAGATTACAAATTGTGAGATCTAAATTGTATGTTATGGTTCGATTCTTTAAATTTTTTTAGTCAATGTGTAGATGGGATTGGACACCATCGAACACCATGAGACTGGCGCACATTGCATATCCTCATCCTTAGGGTGAGCAGCTGATTTTACAAGCTGAAGTATAAAGATACTTGAATGGTTATATGGATGCTCATTATTGTAACGATGCATTGGATGACCTGTATAGAGATCCCATATGGATATTCTATATAGTGTCGATGGTTGATCTCTAATGACGGTGGTGTGAGTGATCCTTTGACTTAAGATCTTCATTGCATCTCATGTATGAAATGTCATGCTTTGACGATATCCAAACGTCGCTCTAGCCATGGGTGACAAATATGGTGTCGGTTGGGTATGACATGAAGCGCATGAAGGTGGTATTTGATTAAAATAGGATTCTTCTCCCTTGATAGAAAGGGTTATATCTCATGGTCACTTGATGGATTAAATTGACTGTTAAATCCTTTCAAGGTTGAGTTGGAATTTGAAATGATTTTGAAGTTCTAATTCATATGAGTCAATTTTTCTGAGATCAAGTAAACAAAGATCAATTACAGGGTTAACATAATCCATACCACTGATTGATCTAGGATATGTGATGAAGGAATTGAATCATATGGTAACCGTTCATGGATAGGTATTGTTGATGGTCACATCAACAAAACCCTTAGCACTTGGGTGGTCATGATGTTTTGCTAGAGGCCTCTCATGATCTATAATCATATTGTTGATTTGGACAAAGAGTTGTTCAATCATTCCTAGGGTCAGTGATTAAGACATGATTATTGCCAACATGTTAAAGGACCTAATAGGTTACATGCATGAAGAAAATTTTGGATGAATTAGAATGAGAATTAAATTAGATTTAATTCAGATAAGATGACCAATTAGATAATTGGATAAGAACCAATTTAAAAAAGATAAAATAATAATGGATATGATCCACTATAGAGGAAGAAATTTTAGGGAGAGATAATTTGCATATGATGAACAAATAATTGGATACCCAAATTTGGCTTGTTTCATGTGATGGATGGCTCTGATTATTCGGGTATAGATGGCAAATCTCAGCCATGTGAAGATGGATTTATGCCCATGGGATGGGACATGATGAATCTCTACGGTTCGATGGTATTGGGGCATATAGTTATGAGACGAGACACATGGATGATGGATGAAATCTCTTCCTCTTCCTTGATTAAAGTTACCATGAGAAAGGGGGTCTCTTCCTTTTTCTTAGATTAACGTTGCCATAGAAAGGGGAGTCTCTTTCTCTCTCTTGGATTAATGTTGCTACGAGGAAAGGGGTTAGGAAAGGGGTTTCTTCCTCTCCTTTGGAATGTCTCTTCTCTCCCTCTCTCTCTATAAAAATATGTTTCCTTCTCTTCCTCCTCTCGTATGGTAGAAAAAGATTAGATCTTTAGGCCTACGAGAGATCTTCTGGTTTAAAATTCAAGAAGGGGATTCAAGAGGTGCTAGCACCCCTCTCTCCTTAAGTGTTATTTTCATACTTTGAAGGTCTTCATCCACTCTTCTCTGCATGAATCACCATTAGAGGTCGGACATGTGGATGGCTAGTAACAGAGGATTCACTGGCTTCATCCTTTTCTACATCGATAATTGACTCAGGTATTAATAAATCTAATATTTTAGATTTATTTTTAATTTAATAAATCTATTCCTAAGGATCCTAGGCATCTGAAAATTTTATATTTTATCTTCCGCTGTGTTTTTATGAATTTGATTCATGTCTTGCATACATAATTCCCAACACATGGACCATCCCATTTGATTTTCAAGTCTTCTAAAATGATCTTAAACCAAAGTAGCTCACACACTCCTTGAGCCATTGCTCCAAATTCTGCCTCTGCACTTGATCATGCTACCACACTTTGCTTCTTACTCCTTCATGTCACGAGATTTTCATCAAGAAAAGTACAATAATATGAAGTTGATCTTCTGTCTACAATTGATCCAGTATAATTTGCATTTGTATATGCCTCAAGTACTAAACTTTTATTTTTTTTAAATCAAATACCTTTTTCGAATGTTCCTTTGAGATACTGTAATACCCTTTAAGCTTTCACAAATGGATATCCTTCGGACAGTGCATAAATTGGCTAATTACACTCATTGTATAAGTTATATCTAGTCATGTGTGAGACAAATAAATGAGTTTTCCTATCAGACATTGGTACATCTCTCTATCTACTACAAAATTTTCTTCTACTAGTCCAAATCTATGATCAGGATCTATTAGAGTACTTGCCGGTTTGCATGTTGTTTGCCTGTTTTCTTGAGAAGATCTGTAACATACTTCTATTGAAAGATAAATATACCCCGTCTTGAGTGAGCCACCTCAATTTAAAAAAATATTTCAGCCTCCCTAATGCCTTGATCTCAAACTCCTTAGCTAAACATTGACTTAAGAACCATTTCTCCTCATCATCATCTCTAATCACTATTATATCATCAGTATACACCAAGATAGCTATAACTCCCCCTAAAGGCGAGTGCTTAATGAATAATGTATGGTTCCCTTGACTCTGCCTGTATTCTATGGCTATCATAACTTTTGTAAATCTCCCGAACCATGCTCATGGAGACTGTTTGAGTCTATACAAAATTTTCTTTAACTTACACATGTATGAGCGGCCAAATCTTTTTCATAATCTGGCAGAATTTTTATAAAAATTTATTCCTCTAGTTTTTCATGCAAAAATACATTCTTGACATCAAACTACCGCAATCCCAACCATAATTAGCTGCTAATTAAAGACAACAATATTCTGATGGTGTTCATCTTTGCAACTAGAGTAAAAGTCTCTATATAATCTACCTCATAGGTTTGTGCATACCCCTTGACTATAAATCTTGCTTTATATCTCTCTAATGATCCATCCACTCTATACTTCACTATATAAACCCATTTACACCCTACAAATTTTTTTTTCTACAGTCAACTTCACTAGCTCCCAAGTCTTTTTTTTTTTCCAATGCCTTCATTTTCATATTCATAGCATGTTTTCATTTTTTATTGGACAAAGCCTTGAACATGGTGGTAGGTATAGCAATGGTGTTTAGGCTAATAAGAAAGGTTCTATGAGATGGTGAAAATTTTTTGAAAGGCATAAAATTTGAGAGAGGATATAAAGGTCATTTTATGCTCTCTCTAGTTTTCTTCCTAATTGCAATGGAAAGGTTTAATCATCATCATTTTTATAAGGCTCAATCTCATTTTGCAATGTAGGTTCATAAATTGTTACCTCATTTATACAATTTAGATTGGACTCTTGGGTTTGTATAGATTTAGGGATAGCCGTCTCCTTTCTCAAATACATCTTGCCATATCTTTCATCCTCAAGAGTTGAGTTAAATCTTTCTATAGAATTTTTTGACATAGAATAGGAATAGACATCAAATCAAGCATGGGACATGGACTTGAGGATATAGAAGAAGGACACGAAGCTGGCTGAGAGCTCAAGCTTGAGAAAGGAAATGAGGATGATGATAGTAGCTTAAGAGAAAAAAAGATCAAACTTGAGGAAGGAAATGAGAATGAGGATGACAATGGTAGCTCAAGAGAGAAAAAGTCTTTATCTTTCATTACAGATTTCTTCCTTTGAAGATAAGGAACAGTGTAATAGGACTCTTATTCATTGAAGGTGACATATGCTAAAACATAGATTTTTTTTGATGAAGGATGGTAATACTTATACCCCTTTTGAATCGAAGAATAATCCACAATGACATATTTCAATGCCCTTGAAACAAGTTTCTCCCTATTTTGATTATGAATATGAACAAATACCATGCATCCACATATCCTAGGAAGGAGGTTATTTATGGTTTTTAAGTCAGGATAAATTGTTGAGAGCATTTTGTTGAACTTTTGAAACCTAAGACTCTGAGAGGCAATCGGTTTATAAAATGTGTAGCTGTAAGAACTATTTCCCTCAAAAAAGATTTGGGTGCATTCTTTTGGAACATGAAGGCTCGAATTGACTCAAGAATGTGATTATTTTTTTCTTTCTGCAACTCCATTTTGTTGTGGAATATTGACAAAGGATAACTCATGTAGTATTCTTTTCTTCTGAAAGTATGGAGTAAAAACTTGATTAAAATAGTCCCTAGCATTATTTGACCAAAATCTTTTGATATTAACCCTAAATTAATTTTTAATCATAAAGTAAAAGTTTGGAAGTATGGTACTGACATCATATTTGTTTTTAAGCAAAAAAATCCAAGTAATATGAGTACAATCATCAATAAATGATACAAACAATTGGGCTTCAGAAACATTAAGAATAGTAGATGGATCCCAAATGTCATTTTGAACAAAATAAAAAGGAATAGAATTTCTTTTATTACTAATTAAAAATGATATGCATTTATATTTAGCAAGTTCACACACTTTACAATAAAAATTCTTGACATTTAAACTTTTAAATAAAGAAAAAAATAAAATTTTAATTATCCTAAATGATGGATGTCCAAGTCAGCGATGGTAAAGCCAAACCTTTTCTTTATTGGATGAAAAACTCTCAGAAAAAATAAATGAGATAACTTGCTCTTGATAGTGCTTAATTGGCTTGGTGCTTCAAGGTAGTAAAGGCCTTTACATTCTCTAGCAAGTCCAATCGTCCTTTCAAATCTTCATCCTAAAATATACAATAACTATGATGAAAAATCACATTACAACATAAGTCCCGAGTGAATTTTTGAATAGATACAAGTTAGTAAATAATTGGAAACATGAAGAACATTTCTTAGGATAAGTGATAGACTTATTCTAACATCTCCTACATCTGCTACAGTGGTCAAAAAACCATCAGTGGCTATTTTTCTACTGCTTGGGTATGGGGAATATGTGAAAAAAATATTGATGAGTGGGTCATATGATCGGTAACTTCCGAGTCTAAAACCCAAGAGTCGGCAAAGATTCTATTCGAGACATTTAATCTAAGAAAGGAAGAAAACTCATCTTAATAGGCTAATGAACAAATACTAGCTATGAAGGGATTTCAATCTCTCGACCTCTTCTTAGTTAAGAGCAATTGGCTCTTGTGGTGCTGCATCATTCTGTTAAGTCACAATAATATGTACTTGGCCATTGTTCCTTATTTGTCCTCCTTTTTTATAAGCTTGATAAGCTTATTGCTAAATTTTTTTATTACTCCGCTGACCCAATTATCAAATTGAAGTAGGGGACTTGTTTGTTTCACCAATCTCAGACATTGCAGTATATGAAAAAAATACTAGCTATGAAGGCTGGCGCAACAGGAAGAAGATAAAGGAATATCAGCAATGAAGGCCAACAATAAGTCGACAATGAAGGCCAAAAAAGAGTAGACAAAAATTTGGTAATGATGATCAAAAAAAAAATTTAGAGGTATGAAACCCCTCTGATACCATGTCAAGAAATATGAAATGAAATTGTCAAAGTTGATGGAAGCCATCAAAGTTCAACAACCACCAGCAACCAACATTTACACCTCAAGAATTGAATGGTTCAAGGAAGAGAGTATGATTTGCAGCAAGGATAATTATACAAAAGTATATAAATTTATTTTAGATTTTAATTAAATCCTTATATATATGTGTATATGTATGTATATGTATGTATGTATATATATGTATTCAATTAAGAATACCAAGTTATAGAATTTATTCAATCAAGTATATTTATGATGGCAATCAACGGTGACTTGCTAGCTCATTTACTTTAATGTGATGGATGTAAAAAAATGTTGAGATGGTATCTATGTGACATAGGCCGATGAAAGATGGGAAAATGAATGAAAAAAAAACTCTTGCTAATTTTTAACTCCAACCTTAAACACCTAGATGGATCTTCTCCCCTATTATTTTTCATTTCTCACTAGTGTCAACTCAATGTCATGTAGCAATTTTTTAGCATTTCTTTTCTCATCGATGAGTCAACTAGGATGGACCATCAAGTTACCGTTAATAGCAATCAAAAGTATACTTAATTGAATAAATTTTATGAGTTACCATACCTAATTAAAAATTAAAAATTTAATTAAAATTTTCAAATATGTTCTTATATTCTCAATGTAATCATCTCTTAGCACGAAGGGAATCTAGAAGCAATAGACTGCATACTCTTCCTCTTTGTTGATACGCCCTAGCTTAAGTAACTGGTCTACTATCATCATCACATTTTAGTTGATACTCTTGCACCATCATACCTTTCTTTTTTGGGGGAATTAGATTTCCATGATGTGTTACCAAAATTCTCATTTATGTTGTTACATCCATACACCAAAAGTGAGCTGCATATCATAAAGAAATATGGAACGAGTGGATTAGAATGAGAGTTTATTTTAGCTTCTGCACTACTGAAAAACAAAGCATTTCCTCCAAAGGTGGACCTCAACGGAGTTTTCATTTTACAACAAGAAAGCGAAAAAAGATAAAGTGAACCAAAAGCATAAATTTTGCTGAATGATGGGTGGGGTTCAACCTAGACTTCTTGTCGCTGTATTCTGGACATCCTTTGCAATTCCACTATTGCCGCCCTTCCATTCCTCTACCCTTCGTCCTTTACAAAAAGAAAAGAAACTAATAAACTGAACCATTTCACTATGCTAAGAGCTTGATTTCTTCATTGCAAAGTTCTGAAGTTGAAAAGTAACTGGCCCAACCTATCAAATCAGTAATTCCCCCAAACACCAAGCAATAAGTTCATAATATAAAGAGCACAGGAACCCTAAGAGCATGGGTGCTCCAATTCCAAAAGACTTGTGATGAAGGCTGATGACGCCAAGTTACATTCTTCAAGCGTTGGGAAAGATGGACGTCCTTCTCTCCGGACCCCAGCAAGAAAAGTCCTCGCAGACCGGATGCTCCGGTGGGGACCCTCCGATGCTCAAGTTAGTCACTTGGGATCAGATGAGAACTGCTCAGCAGAAGGGAGCTGAAACAGTTAGGGTTTTAGCTCGTAGGAAGAAACTAGAAAACCAGAGTTCAAGGATCGTCACTCACAGTGCGGGCGCGTGCTTTTATACCTGTTCGAATGTCCCCCTTATGTTCTCAAGATTACTAATTTTTAGGAGCCCAGTTCAATAACGGACAAAATACGGGCCGACGATGACAGGTCGTACTGTTATCGTACACACCGGATGCATCATGAGTTACCTGTCAGTACGACCTCACAGATGTCTTGCATTTGGGGTCGTGTCTGGTGCGCGCCACCACTGGACATGATCGTGCACAACAACGGGTAGGTAGTGGTCCGCATACCATAACGGGGTATGGCCATGCACAGTGACAGGGATACAATGGATCATAAGCCGTTATGAGGTATGGCCACCCTCTGCCATGGATGTGCGGTGGATTATGTGGGCATGCCAGGTGGCCCAGAGCGGCCTGACCATGCGTCGGAGATTGAGATACCGTTCATGTGCCCCGAGACCGAGAGGGAGGTCTTGGGAGTTGATACTATTCATGTGCTCCGAAACCGAGAGGGAGGTCTTGGGGGTTGATATACTGTTCATGCGCCCCGAGACCGAGAGGAAGGTCTCGGGGGTTGATATACTATTCATGCGCCCCGAGACCGAGAGGGAGGTCCCGGGGGTTGATATACTATTCATGCACCCCGAGACCGAGAGGGAGGTCTCGGGGGTTAATATACTGTTCATGCACACGAGACCGAGAGGGAGGTCCCGAGGGTTGATATATTGTTCATGCGCCCGAGACCGAGAGGAAGGTCCCGGGGGTTGATATACTGTTCATGTGCCCCGAGACCGAGAGGAAGGTCTCGGGGGTTGATATACTGTTCATGTGCCCCGAGACCGACAGGGAGGTCTCGGGGTTGATATACTGTTCATACGCCCCGAGACCGAGAGGAAGGTCCCGGGGGTTGATATATTGTTCATGTGCTCCGAGACCGAGAGGAAGGTCCCGGGGGTTGATATACTGTTCATGGGCCCCGAGATCGAGAGGGAGGTCTCGGGGGTTGATATACTGTTCATGTGCCCCCGAGACCGAGAGGGAGGTCTCGGGGGTTGATATACTGTTCATGTGCCCCAAAACCGAGAGGGAGGTCCTGGGGGTTGATATACTGTTCATACGCCCCGAGACCGATAGGGAGGTCCCGGGGTTGATATACTGTTCATGCACCCCGAGACCGAGAGGGAGGTATCGGGGGTTGATATGGCTCCTGTCAGCTGCCGCTATCTTTGCCGTTCATTCTAACGGCGCAGGATCAGCCATATCAGATGCCCTCTCACCCCTGAGACAGAGTGGGCCTGTCCTAGTAAAGTGAAAGGGGTGTCACCTCCTAAATGGCTGATCCCCACCCTTTGCGAATCGCCTCCAGATACATGTCTATAGGCGCTGTGATGATTTTATGCGGGTAGTACAGGGATGTGATAGGGCGGCCAATGATGTCCACCCGATTTGCGGTGATCGTCCTCGAAATAGGGTTTATCCATTGAAGTCCGTGAGGAAAGTCGCGCCATCATTATCCATCATAACGGCTACGTCATCGGTGTCCTACCATTGGCTGGAAGCAAATCGTATCTCGTGCTCAGCAATTTCCTAGGCAATCCAGCTTGCTGTGGGAGCCCGCGTGGCGGTCGAGGCACGGCGGGATAGTTTGAAACTGAATAAAACCTGAGTAGAGGGTCGAAAGTGGCCATTCTATTCCTGTTATCGTCGTCTTCTCCCTCTGCTTTCTGGTTTTCTGCTTCCTGGTTCCCTCTGCAACTTGAGAGCTCGCGTTCGTCACTTTCCTTCCCAGGTTAGCTCTTTGTTCCTCCTAGGCTTCTTCAATCTTTCATCTTGCAATGAGTTCCCAGTCTTGGTTACGGAGGACGATTCAGAGAATCGTTCCTCGCTCGAGAGGCCTCAAGCTTCTCCTCTCCTCCTTCTTCTCCCCTTGAGTGGTCCTCCGATCTGGAGGATCACGTCCCTCTAGCCCAGCGGCAGGTCGCCGGGGAGGCTCCCGCAGGGAGGCGCTCGGCGGCGGCTGGCCGAAATCCACCGAGAGGTCGCCAGGCGAGGGCCGGCACCTCCTCGAGTGTGAGGGCGGAATCCTCGGAAGGGGCCGTCTCCACGGTAACGAGCAACGATTTGGCAAACATCCAGGCCCGTTACCAAATTCCTTGGGATATTGAGCTCTATCTCCCAACCCCTGACGACAGGGTGATCTCATCCCGACCGGGCCGGGTGGCCATCTATGAGATTTCTCTGAGGGTGGGCCTCCGCTTACCCTTTCATCCTTTCTTCGTTAACCTCCTTGACTATTATTCCTTAACTCCTTTCCAGTTGGTCCCAAATTCCTTACCTGTTATTTGTGCCTTCGTTATCCTTTGCCATCACCTCCACATCACCCTGCGAGTCTCTCTCTTCCGTTCCTTTTATATCCTCCGGTCTCAGAAAGGTTGGTGGCTATTCCAGCCCAGGCCCAACCGCGTCCTTAAACTCCTTCTCCCTTCTTCTGTTAAAGGCTGAAATCCTGATTTTTCTTCACCAACATTGGCCAAGTAAAGTCCCGGTGGGGAGACCCTGACCCCCGAGGCAATGCAAATTCCACTGTCCACCCTGGAGATAGAGAGGCGCTAGGGCAGCTGTTGTCCACCGAAATTCCTTGGTACAGCCTGCTCCTGACGGAGGAAAACCTTTGGTCGGCGGGTCTTATCTCCAAGTTTGGTAAGTCTCCCTGCACTTAACCAAAGTCTTGCATTTGCTCTCGCTCATCGTTTTTTTTTTGCTGACCCCAGTCGATACTGCACAGCCATGAAAATCCCAGCATGCTGACTCATGAAGGCCGCTGCCAAAAGGAAGGCCCGAGAGGGACCGAACGAGGGGCGGCGAGCACCAGACCCAAAATGCCCGACAGTGCGGGCACTCGAGCCATCCGCACCGCAAGAGCCTCTGATTGCCCTGGAGATCTACTTGACGGCCGACACCCCGCCTGAAAGGATTGCAAGTGGGGGAGCGGCAACAGAGATGCCAACCCGGGGGAGCCGATGATAACGGGGGAGTCGACTATGGAGGGGAGCCGGCCATGGAGGAGCCAGCCGCAGAGGAGCCAACAGGTGGGGGGCCTCTACCCCCTGCGAATCAGCCCCCACCGAAGCTGCAAGGGACTAGGGCGAGGGACCATCACAGATAGTAGGCCCGCCCTTGGAGCGGATGCCAGTGAGCAGCTCTCCATGCGCCGAATCCGAGACCGCCGGAGCTGCCGGAGGGAGTAGGGCTAGGCGGGGGCTATCTCGGGACTCTATCCTAGATGATGGGCGCCGGGTGGAGCGGCTCATCTCGTCAATCTTCGTACGGAGGTTCAGGAGGAGCTCAGCCATTTGAAGGCGACTACATTCTTCCGTGAATCCTACGCGGCCTTAGTCAAGGTAAATAGACTATCCTCTCTGCTTTCAAAATTCTTTTTTCTCCTTTTCTTTTTGACATGGGGCTTGCATGCAGATTGCAAACTCCCTGGCTATCACCAGGGAAGTTATCCATGGTGAAAAGACCATCATGCGGGAGGCCCAAAAAGAGGCCGAGGATGCTCGCGCTCGAGCAGAAACGGCCGAGAAGGCCTTAGAATCAGCCAAGACCGCCCGGGCTGATGAAATAAAAGCGGCCGAGAACCGGGCAGAGATTGAATCCAACCGCCTGCAGGCGGCCCTCAACCAGCTCATGGAGGTCGAGAATGCCGTCCGGCTAGGGACCTGCACATCTCCGAATTGGTCGCAACCATCCAGGCGGCCGAGAGTCAGGTGAGTGAGGCCGAAGAAAAGGCAAGGACGCAGAGGAGAAAGTGAGGGAGGCCGAAGAAAGGGCGAAGGGAGCGGAGGAGGAAAGGAATCTGCCCTGGAGGCTGAGAGGATAGCAGTGGCAGCCCTGGCTGCTGAGAGGGGAGCTCTAGCGGCTAAGGTGGAGGTAGCTGTCAAAGTCAGGACCGCCAGAGTCATTGAAGAATTTCGGGCGTCCGAGCATTTCATGGATGAGCTGACCGAAGCTTCGACGGGGGCATATCTTCAAGGGTTCCAGCGTGGGAAGGAAAAGGTGGCTCGAGACTTAAATTTTCCCTAGGCCCTTGAAGTGGAGCCGGACCACCTCTCCGAGATGGGCTCTTCTGATGATGAGGACGCACCTGCTGACCTATGAGCCCTATACTGTATTATCATTTTGTTTTTGTGAGTCCGACTTGGTCGGCATTTTGTAAGCACTTTCAAATTAATGAAATACACTCCTTTCAATGAGATTTGTCTCCACTTGATTGCAACTGTCACTTCAAACTCTTTGGCAGCCGATGCGGGACCCTTAGGGGCTTCGTCGGTATCGAGTAATTGTAACTTACTCTTGGATAGCCTCGACTTGGCTTCGTAGGACCGAATCTTGGGGTCGGGAGGTACGAACTCCCAGTTATCGACAGAGTGTAGGACTTGGAAGGTCAAGATAAAATCGAGCCTCCCGGGCCGCTTGCACATCGCTTCGCCAATGGTATGCCAGGCTTTGTGCCTGGCTGACCCAGGGCTTTCATGCCGACTGGGGTCAGATCTAAGCTGCTGAGAGCCAACGGCGTTCTGCCAGTGGTACACTGGGCTTTGTGCCTGGCTGGCCCAGGGCTTTTGTGCCGACCGGGGTCGGGCTTAAGTTGCTGAGAGCCGGCGACATGCCGCTCTGCCAGTGGTACACTGGGCTTTGTGCCTGGCTGGCCTAGGGCTTTTGTGCCGACCGGGGTCGGGCTTAAGTTGCTAGAGCCGGCAGCACGCCGCTCTGCCAGTGGTACACTGGGCTTTGTGCCTGGCTGGCCCAGGGCTTTTGTACCGACCGGGGTCGAGCTTAAGTTGCTGAGAGCCGGCGGCATGCCGCTCTGCTAGTAGTACACTAGGTTTGTGCCTGGCTGGCCCAGGGCTTTTGTGTCGACCGGGGTCGGGCTTAAGTTGCTGAGAGCCGACGGCACATCGCTCTGCCAGTGGTACACTGGGCTTTGTGCCTGGCTGGCCCAGGCTTTTGTGCTGACCGGGGTCGGCTTAAGTTGCTGAGATGAGGCACGCCGCTCTGCCAGTGGTACACTAGGCTTTGTGCCTGCTGGCCCAGGGCTTTTGTGCCGACCGGGTCGGGCTTAAGTTGCTGAGAGCCGGCAGCACGCCGCTCTGCCAGTGGTACACTGGGCTTTGTGCCTGGCTGGCCCAGGGCTTTTGTGCCGACCGGGGTCGGGCTTAAGTTGCTACACTGAGGTACTAGAACCCACATTTATTAATACAAATGACGGTGAAGACCCAGAAGAATACAAGCAAGATATTTAATGTAAGAAAGGGATGTACTACTGATAGTACCGATGGAGGTTGTCAGCGTTCCACGTCCGGGGAAGTGGTTTCCCATCCAGCTCTTCAATCTTGTATGCTCCATGGCGGAGCGCTTCGGTGATCCGGTAAGGCCCTTCCCAATTAGGAGCCAGCTTACCCCCTTCCGTCGGCTTGAGACTTCAGCTCGTCGAAGGATCAGGTCTCCGGCAGGAAAGTCCTGGGATGCACACGGGCGTTGTAATATTTGGCGGCCCATTGCCGGTAGACCGCCATCCGAAGTCGCGCTCGGTCTCGCACTTCCTCCACTAGGTCGAGGCTGGCTCGCAGCCGGTCTGGGTTGTCTTCCTCATTGTACGACTCTACCCGAGGGCTCGGGAGCCTACCTTCACCGGGATGATAGCTCCTCCACCCACCGTCCCTTACAATCATCCAGCCGGGTTCTCAGTCCTTGGAGAATGATGATTAGTTACCTTGGCCGCCCGTTGGTCTGAGGGTGCCCGATGGAAGTGAATTTCTGGCGGATGCCCAGTTCGGAGCAGAATTCCGAAGGGCGTGTTGTCAAACTGCCGGCCATTGTCGATGACCAGGTGTGTGGCAGTCGAACCGGCATATAATGGACTTCCAAAAGAAGGATCTTACCTTGCTTTCCGTGATCTTAGCAAGGGCCTCGGCTTCAATCCACTTGGTGAAGTGATCAACGGCCACCAGGAGGAACTTGTGCTGACCGGAGGCCAAGGGAAATGGTCCCAGGATATCCATACCCCACTGGGCAAAGGGCCAGGGTGCCACCAAGGGGGTTGACTGAGACGTCGGCTGTCGCTGGATATTAGCATGGCGCTGACAGGCTATCACATCTCTTAACGAGCTCGGCTGCATCTCCTTCATGGTCAGCCAAAAGTACCCCTATCGTAGGGCCTTGTAAGCTAGGGCTCTGCCCCCCAGGTGACTTCCGCAGATGCCTTCATGGATCTCCCGCAGGATGTAGTCTGATTCTGCTGGTCCCACGCACCTGAGGACCGGGTATGAAAATGATCTTCGATAAAGCTTCCCATCCATCATCAGGAACCTCGGGGCCCTCGCTTGAGTAGTCTGGCCTCAGCGGGGTTCTCTAGGAGAGTGCCGTCGGTCAAATATCGGACGTAGGCGTCCATCCAGGAGGGTCCTTGCTCAACCAGTAGCGCTTCATCCGCAACTTCAATGCTTGGGGCCTGGAGGTGCTCCACATATGTTCTTCCCAGCGTCCCGTCGGCCGAAGTGGCCAGACGGGATAGCGCGTCGGCCCTAGCATTCTCCGCTCGGGGAATGTAGCTGACACGGAAGAAAGAGAACTGAGAGGCTTGGAATTGCACCTTGCTCAGGTAACGGGACATGGTTGGGTCTCTAGCTTTATACTCCTAGTGACCTGCCTAGAAATAAGCTGAGAGTCCGTGAAGGCCCTTAAACGCCTGCGTCTAGCTCCTCAGCCAACCTCATTCCCACTAACAGGGCTTCATACTCCGCCTGGTTGTTAGTTGCCAGGAACTGGAATCGAAGAGCATACTCCACCACCTCCCCTTCAGGGCTCGCAAGAATGAGTCTGGCTCCGCTTCCTTGAGAATTTGCTGCTCCATCTATGTGCAAAATCCAGTCCTCTTTTCTGCCCTCAGTTGAGGGAGGGTCCACACACTCCTCTGGGCGTATCTCCTCCAAACCCTTCTCGATCCAGGAACACTCAACCAAGAAATCAGCTATCACCTGAGACTTCATGGCCGACCTTGGTCGGATGGATAGGTCAAATTCACTCAGTTTGATGGCCCATTTGGCTAGCCGACCGGAGGTGTCAGGATGAGACAAGATGGTCCGAAGAGGTTGGTCCGTGAGCACATAATGGGATGAGCCTGAAAGTAGGGTCGAAAGCGTTGGGCAGAGACCATCAGGAAAAAAATGATCTTCTTGGTTCTAGAGTATCTGGTCTCGGCATCATGAAGTACCTTGCTGGTGTAGTAGACCGGCCTCTGTACTCCATCAACATCCATGCGCACGAGCACAGAACTGACGGCTTCTAGGGAGGCTGCGAGGTACAGGAAGAGCTCCTCCCACTCTTTGGCTTGGACAACAGTGGGAGAGTGGATAGAAATTGCTTCAACTCTTCGAAGGCATCCTGACACTCCTTTGTCCACTCGAAGCCATTGACCTTGCATAGCACCTTAAAGAAGGGCAGGCACCTTTCTATCGATCTTGACATGAAACGACTCAAAGCCGCCACCCTCCCGGTTAGGCGTTGCACCTCCTTCTTATTAGCTGGGGGCCTCATATCAAGATAGCCCTGATCTTGTCAGATTGGCTTCAATCCCTCGCTGGGTTACCATAAAGCCTAGAAATTTGCCTGCCACCACTCTGAAGGCACACTTGTGGGGTTAAGCCTCATCGGTACTGGCACAGGTTGTTGAAGGTCTCCTCGAGGTCGACGACATGATCAACAGCACTGGTGCTCTTGGTTAGCATATCATCCACATACACCTCCATGTTACGTCCGATCTGGTCCTCAAAGACTTATTCATCAACCTTTGATAGGTGGCTCCGCATTCTTCAGCCCAAACGGCATCACCTTGTAGCAGTAAATCCCTTTTTCTGTAACAAAAGAGGTGGCTTCTTCATCCGCTGGGTTCATCCTGATCTGATTGTACCCCAAGAATGCATCCATGAAACTAAGGGTCTCATGCCCGGACGTGGCGTCCACTAGCTGGTCGATCCGGGGTAACGGGAAGCTATCTTTGGGGCATGCCTTGTTGAGGTCGGTGAAGTCCACACACATCCTCTAGCTCCCACTGGCCTTGCGAACCATCATGACATTCGCCAGCCAGTCGGGTAGTGCACCTCGCGGATATGACCGGCGCCAGTAGCTTCCGCACCTCCTCATCCACGGCCTTTTGTCGATCGAGGGTGAAACTCCTTTTCTTCTGCCGGATAGGTCGGCACTCCGACCTAATGTTAAGTTGGTGGGTAATCACCTCTTCTGGAATTCCTGGCATATCGGATGCCGACCAGGCGAAGACCTGCATTGGCTCGCAGAAAGGTGAGGAGTCGGTCACGAGCCTCCTCCGGGAGTAGGGCTCCAATCCGGATTGTCCTCGTTGGGTCCTCCCGAGGGGGAAAGTAAGCAGGCGCTCGGCGGCTCTCCTCTTCTCTCTAGGTCCCGAGGATCCAGCGTCTCAGGTACTGGCACGGGTGCCACCCCCTGTGGACTAGGGGCCATGTGGTAGCAAAGTGAGGGCAGATTCTGCTCTCCCCGTATCTCCCCGACTCCTTCGCTGGTAGGAAACCTCACGAGGAGCCTCTTAGTGGATATGACAGCATCCAAAAGATTGAGCCCGGGCCTCCCAAGGATCGCGTTGTAAGAAAGGGGCACATGAACCACCAAGAAGTTCATGAAAACCATACTTTGATGTAGGGTTGTGCCAGCCGTAACAGGAGAGTGACCTCCCCCTCGACTTTCACAGAATCTCCAGTGAACCCCATCAGGGGCGTGACGATGGGCCGGAGCAGATCGGGCAATAGGTTCATGCGAACAAAAGCATCATAGTTCAAAACATCCACAGAGCTCCCACTATCAACTAGAATTCTCTTTACAGGATGTTTAGTGATCGTCATGGACACGACGATGATGTCATCATTTTTGTTTACCACCTCCTCTAAGTCCTTTTTAAAGAAAGGAATTACAGAATCCAACTCCCCCTCCCCTCTCGGCCTCTTCGGCGGGCCTCCTGCCCCCCAAGAAATTATTGCCATTGTCTTCTCTGTTGGGGCGTTGTCGATCATCAGCGGTGGGGGCGCTGACGGGCCAGGAACTCCCGGTTGTTCCTCTGGACAAACTTCCCAGGTGGCCTCGTTGGATAAGGTCTTCTATAGCCTTCTTTAGCTGGCGATAGTCGTTAGTGTCATGGCCATGATCCCGGTGATAACGACATTAGAGGTTCTTGTTGCGAGGGATCTTCGGGTTTATTGGAGGAGGGCGCTGAAGATAAGGCTCCCCTTCAATCTCGAGCAAGATATGCGATATCGGGACGAGCAGTGGGGTGTAGGGTCCATCTCTTGGTGCAGGGGCTCAGGGATGGTTGTCTAGCCGGCGAGGAGGCTCAGGTCTTCTGGGGTGAGCTTCGACAGGTTTCGGTCGGACCAGTTTCTTGGAGACGCTCCCACTAGCCTCGCGCCAGGAGGAGTCGGCCTCGTCAGCTCGAATGTATTTCTGGGCCCGGTCAAGAGCTCGGCGTAGGAGCCGGCGACTTCTTGTCAAGGGAGTACGCGAAGCGAGACGGGCAAAGCCCTCGCTTCAAGGCCAAAGTGGCCATTGAGCCTTTAAGATTGTAGACCTCCAGGGCCGCTTCCTTGAACCGAGCGGTGTAATCCCATAAGGACTCGCCGCTCTTCTGCTGGACGGCAAAGAGGCTATCTGCTACCCTTGGAATCTTCCGACATGCATTAAAATGGGCCAAGAAAGCTCTTTCCAACTGGCGGAAGGAATCAATACTCCGTGGTGGCAGACGGTAGTACCAAGCTCGGGCAGCCTTCTTCAGGGTGGCTAGGAAGGCGATGCACATGAGCGAATCGGTGGCCCCCTGGACTTGCATGAGAACTTTATAACTTTCAAGTGGTCCAAGGGGTCTATGGTCCAGTCATAAGGATCTAGCTGGGGAAGGCAGAACCGGATGGAGATGGGCTCTTCCATGATGCGGCGAGACAGCGGAGGCCGGCTGTCGTAGTCCGTCTTTGGCAGGTGGGTGATCCAGCGGCTAAGTTCCTCCAACCTCTGGTTATACTCGTCGAGTCGACGCTCGGCTTGACGGGCTATCCGACCATCAAAAAACCCCTCCCTCGAAGATTCATAGGATGGAGAACGGGGACGGCGATGTCGGCGGGGGCGCTTCGCCTCCTTCCCATGTCGCTGCCTAGGAGAGACACTGGCATGGCAAGAAGGTGACCGGTATCTCTTAGAGGCTTCCTGGTGGTGAGGCTTGGGCGGAGCTTGATGGTGGTGAGCCCCTGGTACCGGTGATCTCCTTCGAAAGGAATACTGGCTGGGTTGCACCACCCCTGGAACCGATGGATTTGGCTCTGGCTGCTGCGGGGCCACCTGTTGGTGCTGCAGGCCTGAACCGCCGCTGCCAGGGATTGGACTTGCGTGGTTAGGGCGGCGAATCGATCTTCCTAGAACTGTTGCGGAGGAGGCGCAAGGACATCGACCAGAGGAGCAGAAGGTCCAGCCTCCTGGGGATGCAATGATGTCGGAACGCTGGCCGAGAGAGCTGAGGGGGCATCCGCGAGTGGATCGGCTCCTCGGTGCTGCCCCCCAGTGCAACTGGCAGAGACTCCCTTTGCACGGATCATCACCATGGCTTCAAGATCTCGAGGAGGGAGATTGCAGATTGCTGGTTCGATATCTTTCTCTTTCCCCCCTTCCTGGCGCGCCAATCTGATGACGCCAAGTCACCTTCTTCAAGCGTCGGGGAAGATTGACGTCCTTCTCTCTGAACCCCTGCAAGAAAAGTCTCCGAAGACTGGATGCTCTGGTGGGGACCCTCCGACGCTCAAGTTAGTCACTTGGGATCAGATGAGAACTGCTCAGCAGAATGGAGCTGAAATAGTTAGGGTTTTAGCTAGTAGGAAGAAAACTAGAAAACCAGAGTTCAAGGATCCTTACTCATAGCGCGGGCGCATGCTTTTATACCTATTCGAATGTCCCCCTTCTATTTCCAAGACTACTTATTTTTAGGAACCCAGTTCAATAACAAAAAAAATACGGGGCCGACGATGATAGGTCGTACTGTCATCGTACACACCAGATGCATCATGAGTTACCTGTCAGTACGACCTCACAGATGTCTCGAATCTGGGGTCGTGTATGGTGCGCGCCACCACTAGACATGATCGTGCACAGCAATGGGCAGGTGGTGGTTCGTATACCGTATAACGGGGTATGGCCATGCACAACGATAGGGATACAACGGATCATACGCCGTTATGAGGTATGGCCACCCTCTGCCACGGATGTGCGGTGGATTATGTGGGCATGCCAGGTGGCCCAGAGCGGCCTGACCATGCGCCGAGGATTGAGATACCGTTCATGTGCCCCGAGACCGAGAGGGAGGTCTCGGGGGTTGATATATTGTTCATGTGCCCCGAGACCGAGATGGAGGTCTCGGGGGTTGATATACTGTTCATACGCCCCGAGACCGAGAGGGAGTTCTCGGGGGTTGATATACTGTTCATGCGTCCCGAGACCGAGAGGGAGGTCTCGGGGGTTGATATACTGTTCATGCGCCCCGAGACCGAGAGGGAGGTCTCGGGGGTTGATATACTGTTCATGTACCCCGAGACCGAGAGGGAGGTCTCGGGGGTTGATATACTGTTCATGTGCCCCGAGACCGAGAGGGAGGTCCCGGGGGTTGATATACTGTTCATGTGCCCCGATACCGAGAGGGAGGTCTCGGGGGTTGATATACTGTTCATGTGCCCCGAGACCGAGAGGGAGGTCTCAGGGGTTGATATATTGTTCATGGGCCCCAAGACCGAGAGGAAGGTCCCGGGGGTTGATATACTATTCATGCGCTCCGAGACCGAGAGGGGGGTCTCGGGGATTGATATACTATTCATGCGCCCCGAGATCGGGAGGGAGGTCTCGAGGGTTGATATACTGTTCATGTACCCCGAGACCGAGAGGGAGGTCTTGGGGTTGATATACTGTTCATGCGCATCGAGATCGAGAGGGAGGTCTCGGGGGTTGATATACTGTTCATGCGCATCGAGACCGAGAGGGAGGTCTCGAGGGTTGATATACTGTTCATGTGCCCCGAGACCGAGAGGGAGGTCTCGAGGGTTGATATACTGTTCATGCGCCCCGAGACCGAGAGGAAGGTCCCGAGGGTTGATATACTATTCATGTACCTCGAGACCGAGAGGGAGGTCTCGGGGGTTGATATGGCTCCCGTCAGCTGCCGCTATCTTTGCCATTCATTCTAACGGTGCAGGATTAGCCATATCAAAAGCAAATCATGGCCCAGTGCTCACTCTTATCACAAATCAAAACTACGGGCCTGAAAGACCAATTCCACAAGTTTTGTTCAACAATTTGCCTTTGATCAAATAATTCATATAAGCTAGTTTTATTTCATCTAACTTGTTAAGAAGACCAGAGAAGAAGACTTTGTTCTTTCTTGAATGCATGGAGTACCACCATCGCTTGATAAGAGGTACAAAATGGTTGTGGTAGATGCTGTTGACTAAAATATTTGAGACTTAATTAAAAACTGGCTTTTTTGGTTTTTAGTTATTGAAACCCTACTGGAAAGTTGGCACTCCACCGATGGATGTTATAAAGAGACATGAACGGTGGAAAACAAAGCGGGTATATCTTAAGTATATCCAACTCTCCTAGCGTGCAATTATTCAGCGGATTTATCCAGAGAGAGAATAAAGTGGCTGCATGGTGCGGAGCAACACTGGGTCAGAGCACATTTCAGCAACCGTACCACTGTTTGCAACGCGGATCCAATTAGCTTCATTGCTCTCTTTTTCTTTTTTTTATAAAAAGAGGCAGCATTGTCTCTCTAGGGCCC
Organism: Calamus simplicifolius; assembly: GCA_900491605.1. Taxonomy (NCBI): domain Eukaryota; kingdom Viridiplantae; phylum Streptophyta; class Magnoliopsida; order Arecales; family Arecaceae; genus Calamus; species Calamus simplicifolius. The sequence continues at coordinate 330,170 of UESW01002429.1, forward strand.
CCACTAGGGACCTTATAAAGATGTTTAGGCCTCAGCCTCAGTGTATGAAGGATGCTGCTTGGATTTGGAAGCTTTATATTCTTCCCAGGGTTCAGTTATTCATATGGAAGCTTCTTTGGGATTGCCTTCCAACTTGTGCCCTCCTCTCCCGTAGGGGTCAGTCTATTCAGCCGTCCTGTCCTCTATGTAGGCAAAGCGAGGAGTCTTCTGATCATGCTATCTTCCTTTGCTCCAGAGCTAGACGGATATGGTATTTGATGGGCTATACTAGCAGGCGAGATGGTATGGCCTCCCTGCGATCTTTGTTTTTTATGATATTCGGTGGGGTTCTTAGCATAAGCGGGGGCTTTGAGCTGTCACGGCTTATCAGATTTGGATGTCGAGGAATCAGCTCATCTTCTCTAATGACCCTATTGAGCCTCATAGGAGTGTGAGGAAGATTAGATCGTTGACGGTGGAATGCGCCCATTTTATTGGTGGAGTTGGTTCTGACTCTTCTGGCCTCTGAGGTTTCCTGCTGCTTCGGCAGTGAACCGGCATACGGTTTTTATTTCTTAGGAACCCCCTCCCCCAGGATTTGTCAAAATCAACTTTGACGGGAGCATCCGTGGTAGAGTTGCTGGTTCGGCTTTCATCATTCGAGGGCTACTGGGAGACTTGTTGGCCGCTAGAGGTTTTGGTTCTCTTGACTCCTCTGTCCCGATGACTGAGCTCTATGCTGCTTGGGCGGGTATTTCTTATGCTGCTCGGATTCTTCATGCTCGTAGGATCATGGTTGAGGGTGATTCTATGACGGTTATCTCTTGGTTGAAGAACGAGCATTGCGGTATTGGTACTGCTAACCCGATCCTTAGGGATATTTGGTCTATGCTTCGGGAGGTTGGCTCTGTCCAGATTCGTCATATATTTCATGAAGCCAATTCGGCGGTGGACTGGACAGCTTCTTTTATGGCTTAATATACTGGATCTTGGTTATGGACACCGGGTGTTCCCTGTCCTACTCTTCTGCAGCAAATTTTATCCTCTGATGTATCTGGGCTGATTTGCACTAGACTTGTGTGATCATCCGTTTGTACCAAAAAAAAAAGGCAGCATGGGAAGGAGCAGACAAAAAAAAAAAAAAAAAAGCAGGGTTGTTATTTATAGGAGTAATGCGCTTCTAATTGCTGGGTCGAGATTCTCACTGTACATTGCAAAGTATAGTGTACATTTCTGCCTCTCATCAATAGATGAGCAGCTGAAATTTACTCATAACGAGCCTTGCTATTGAATTAAAAAAATATATATTCTAGCTATACATCTATATAAAAGATGAAGATGTATAAAAGAGAGGATCCTAAATTCTAATGTAAAGTGTGGTGTACATTTCTACCTCTCATCCATGGATGAACAACTGGAATTTACTCATGATGGGCCCTGCTACTGAATTGAAAAAAAAATTCTCGCTATGCATTTATGTGAAAGAGATAGAGATGTACACAACAGAAGATTTTTACTCCCAATTAATTATCGCTGAATAGAATACATGGTAGGATGGACTATACAATTGATTTTTTAAAAACTTAATTTAAAACTAAAATGATTGGTAAGACAACGGTCAAATGCTCGTTTCAATTTAGAAGTATACTTCGATTGTTTTGCATAATCTCTATGCACTTTATCATGGGTTATTGTATTGAGACGCCTAAAAAGGATGTATTTTCTATCTATTTATAAAATGTTGAATTTGATATAAATTAATTTATTATTTTATTTGATGAATATTCAAATAGATATTAAAAATTTCTTTTTATACCAGGAAATAATAGCTATGTAGTACGTGGTTAAATATTAGAAATTTAAAAGATATGGTCAAATAGGAAACTCGGGGATGATGATAATAAGATCTAGGTTATCGATAGTATATATTTTTATTTTCAAAAATAAATCTATATAAGATATTGTTAAATAAGAGATATAAAAAATATGGTCAACTATGAAATTCGAGGGATGGCAGTATAAAGGGGAGATAGGCTCAATACTTTGGCAGCAGTAACAATAGCTTAATGGGCTCGTTGCTGGAAGTTGATCCCTCATCATTATATAACCTTCTCAATTTGCTAGTATAAAGCTTATGCTCGTAAACTCATACTATAATAGTATCTATTTTTTCTCCATCTCTTTCTCCTTCCACCCTTATTATCCCATTTCTGAGGAGGATCATATCATATCACCAACATCAACTTTCCAATAGTGACAAAACCTACAAGCTAATTTACGAGTATGCGTTAGGTTGTTTATAACGTGCAATGTGATAGAGGATATGTTGTCTATCCTTTTTCATCTACTTCTCTTTTTGCTGCTTTTGTTGCTTGCATGCATGTATTATGGGCTATAGCTTCTATGGAATATATATTATGTAGTTTATTTGATATGGTTAAGATGAAAGGGGATTGAGGAAGGGAGGAATTAGGAGAGGAATGTTTAGTGGGAGAAAAGATGTTCTCATGTAAGCTTTAATCACTTTCAGTTGATTGATCTGACTCGATCTGAATCGGTTAGCTCTATTGATCACGTAAGATGATAGCTTATCTCCACTCTACTACGTCAACCTGCTGCATCACCAAGCAATTATGACATTAACATTTTTTAATGGCAAGGACCAAACTAAAATAAAAACTAAAGTATAAGGATATCTTACAATTTTTTGGTAATATAGGGACAAAAGTGAAAAACTCTCAAAGTTCAAGGGTTAAATGTGTGCGTTATCCTTTTTTTTTTTTTTAGAGTTGGAAATATAAGCGGGATTTGGATAGAAACTAGTCCAAAAATGTAATTATATTTTCGTCAATATGTTTAGTTTAGTTTTATTTTAAGAATGTTTGCTTTTCTGATTCTAAATATTATGTTAATTATTAGTTCTGGATATTGACATTATTTCAAAATTTGATTGGTTTTAAATAATGGATATTGAATTTGTTGTTTTTACTTGAATATATTTTAATTTTATAGCATTATCTTAAGTAAGAAGCCTTGTATATTAAGAATTTAATTCTCAAATATGCTGCAGATTATTATATCTTGAATCTACTTTTGGGTTTGGAGTCTGATGATATGGTTAATATCTAAAAATTTTGTTGCTAATGGGAAGGTAAAAGTTTTTAGTTGGCTTATTTAGGAGGACAAGGTACTAAGTGTTGATAATTTAGAGAACAAGAATTGACCTAAATGTTCAGTTTATCTTCTTTGTAATGATATTGTTAGAAGAGGTCAGCATTTATTTAACTACTACAGTTTTGTGGGTGGCATTTTGAACATCTTTAGGCTCAAGTTACAAATTCTACTAACAACAATAAAGCCTTCATCGATCTCTAACTTAGATGGTTATACGAATCTTTTCTCTTCATTCTAGTTTATTTATGATTATCTTTCTTCAAATGTAAAGATATCTAGCTAGTTTCTTTGATACCTCCTATCATGTGATTTTAAATCTATTGTTATATATCTTATTTATTCTCATGCATCAAATCATTATTTCATATTGATGTATCCCTAGATCTTGTATATATCTAAACAATTTATATTATCTTTATATTAATTCGACCTTAATTGGTACTATCTTTATCTCTTTACGAATGATTGTATTTCTTATTTATCTTTCTATTAATTTGACTTCAGTTGATTCTATCTCTATCTTTTATGAAAAACATTACTTCTTATTCTATCTTTCTTTTTTATATTATTATTTTTTTTTCAAAATTCTAATTTTAGCATCAATAATCTTGTGCACATATTATTTTCTATCCATCCAACATTCTACACCTTAAAATATATATAACCTTATAGCCATCCTATTAAATTTCTCTTCAACTTGCCAAATATTTGAGGATTACATAATATGCTAGTCATACTTCTTTATTTTATTCAACCAATAATGATCATCTAGATATCATCCTCTTCAATTTATTTTTCCGTATAAACAATCAATCGTAAATATAAAAAATAATCACTTTTAAAAACTTCATAATCTTCAAGTTTTACTTTATCTTCATCTCTACTTTTGATTTTACTAAAATTGCATTCAATGTATTATATTTCGATCTATTTAACCTAAAATTTATGGATTTTAATATTCTTTTGACGATTTAAATTTATAATTAATCCTACTTAATTTCATGTATTATATATGCTTAAATTACTTGAAAATAGATGTACCAAGAAATATCTTTCTAAATATCTTTATTAAGCTCATTTGTAACTTCCTGAAAAAAGTAGATTTAGAGCAATCTTTAGCGTTAGCTTATTATGACTTGAAATTCACAGTTGGCACTATCAATCATTTTAATACTAATAATTGCTCTATTGTACACATTTCTTTCTTTTATAATATACATTATAAGACTTTTAGAGGGCTCTATATTTATCATATTTCACTACAAGAAAATAGTATAATAGTGACGAAAATTTTCATCACTATTCCGTCACAAACTGGGTTTAGTGATGGATTAGTGATGGAAATCTTATCGGCACCATATTTGCCGTCACTAAATTTAGTGACGGAAAGAGCGTCCGTCACAAAATAATAGTGACGGATTTGTGACGAAATATTTCATCACAAATTTATGATGAAATATTCCGTCACAAATTTGTGACGAAATATTCCATCAAAAATTTATGATGGAACATATTTTTCGTCACTAAATTGTGACGGATTAGTGACGAACCATTCGTCACTCATCATTCCGTCACTATTACATCACAAATATTTTCGTTACTATTCCATCATAATTTAGTGACGAATTATTGATAAAAAATTAGTCACTAAAACTTTCGTCACTAGTCCGTCACAAATATTCCGTCACGGTTTAGTGATAGATTGTTGATTGAATGCATGTCACTAATAGCTCCATCACTATGCCATCATAATTTGCTGATGGATTAGTGACGAAAGAATCCATTAATCATCCGTTATTGTTCCATCACTAATCAATCACTAATATTTTTGTCACTAATCCATCATTATTATTTTTATCAGAAATTCATCACTAATCCATCATTAACCTAATAAAATTTCATCCAAAAAGGATCCACCACCAAGCAGTAGATTCTGGAATCATTTCCGATATATCTAATTAATGCAGTACTAAGTCAGAAAAGTCCATAGTCAATTGTGGAACTTTGAATAAATTCATTGAAACGGTGAGCCACCACCAACTCCATTAATTAAAATGGGCCAGCCGAGTAGCCGACTTCATTAAAGCCATTATAGACATTTCCACACATGAACCCCTGGTATGAGCATAGCACTAATCTCAAGTTAGAATCACTCGCTTTCTAAAACAACAAGCTTCACCAATCTTGGCTTAATTTATCATTTACTAAATTTCTAACCAAGAAATTAAAACCTTCTAACTGATGGGGCTTCATTTGCTTCAAATGCCTTGGATGGATAGAAATTTCAGCTGCTATAAAATCTTCTGAAACTTTAGGTGCAGAGTAATGAAACATTTCATCCCTGTGTTTCGTGATCCGGACAAGTGAGTCCTTGCTGGCCGTGAAGCCTGAAAATACAAAAGAGCAACAGTCAAATTGATGATATGCATTCATGAACATAAGAAGTATAAAATCCTTTACAATCAATGTTTAATAAGCTGACTGATTACTATAACAATTAAGAATAGATAAACTGTAGTTACGTCTTTGCATCCATCTATACTGAGATCATGATATTGGAACTATCGCAAGCAATGTTTTAATTGTTGAAGCCTCATATACAACATTGGCTCTTTCCCTAACATAACAGCTTAAGATTTTGAGGTCCAGTGGTTAGTTAACATTCATGATAGAATGCATGGCATGCCACTCAAACTGAGAGATCGCAATGGCATTGTCATCTCCAAAGAGATACAAATTAGATTTTCACTAAAACTGGATTCTATACACCGTGTTCTTTTTTTCATTTTGACTTTTGAGCTTTTCTTCTCTATTGTTTTCTTTCACAAACCTAGTTTAGCATTGATTTATTTCTCACAAACCAAGAGGTAAAGTCAGGAAAAAAAAAAAGGTTCTCAGGTTTATTCAATCAATAGAGGTACCATAAGAAAGATTAACTCCTTGCTTGTTGGTGGATTCCCACAACAAACAACAAAATAGACACTATATCATTTTACACCAAGGAACACCTTCTGAAATATTAGCAACAAATTCATCTATAATTAGTATCAAAATTGGCTTAGTGCCAATCCTATTGTCACGAGAAATATATTGACTAAACAAGAAGATGGCCTCTATTCTTGACCTTTAGGTATATATTAATATAATGTATTTTTAAAATTTTTGTTCAATTACTCTTTCTCACAACTAAATAAAGTCACTCCAATTTAATTTCTATTGCTATAACAATTTTGAATATCATCTCCATTCTTATAAATAGGCATCACAATACTTACTCCAATCATATGATACCTTCTTGGTTTTCAAAATGTCAATGACTAACAGAGAATGGCAAGTTAACCCAATATGTCCCATAACTAACCAATTCAATAGATATTTCATGTGGCCCTGATATAGGTTGACGAATATGGAAAATTATTGTTATCATAGTCAACACAACAAACTATAATAGTCCAAAAGAGTCCAAAATTGGTCATTTCTCCCTCTGAAAACTAGAAAATAAAATTTGCACAAAATGAAGTAAAGTTTATTTCTATTCTAGTGTATATCAAATCACTTCCATAAAATACTTGAGCATCCAGACAACTCATTAGACATTATACAATCTTAAATCATGGCCTAAACCAACATTGAGTAAAATCAATGTAAAATATTCGCATGAGTGGTTCATAAACACCAAATAATATTAACCACAATTCCGCATAGAAATTTACTAAGTTTAAACTAAATCAAACCAGCATGTCTGGTTGTCTGAAGTTAAAAAATTGATAGGAAGTGGAAATAATTTGCAAATATATACTCAAGTAGAGGACTTGCCTGGTAGCAGCCAATAACAAGCAAAGATGGATGAGTGGGATGGAAAACACATGAATGGAACTTGTTTCCATTACAACTCAGCTCATGCACGCATTCACCTTCACTCCCTGAACCAAATGACCACACTCGGACAGAGTCTTCACTAACAGAAGCCAGAAACTCACCTGAAGGATTCCAGCACACAGAATCAACGTGTTTCCTATGTCCATACAGTTTAACAACAATGTCACATTAAAAATATCATAGGAATATATTAAGCTCACCTGCAAACTGGAGTATCACTAATGTAAATTTAAACATTGACAATCACACATAATCATATCTAGCAATAATTTCAAGAAATTTAATCATAGGAAAGTTGCTAAAAATACAGCAGTGCATGCTTCTGCCTTTGCCTTCACTTCCAAACAAAGATGTTGGCAAAATATAGCAACAACAGGCAATCAAGAGATAACTGGGTAACAGTGTGATACAAAATCTCTACTGCTAGAATTACACATAATCCAAAGAAATAGAACAAATAGATATCATTCAGCTTGTCTCACACCAATGTATGGATTCCCATACAAATGTTCATGGGCATATCAGGTGTGTTTGCAGGCTGATAAGCATAAATATTCCGTTTGTGGTTTTGCATGGAAACCATCACAACTATGGCAGAAAAAACAATACATTAACAAAGGGGATTCTTGACTTTGTTTCAACGAAATTAAGGGTACCAATTCATAAGACTAGAATTCCGGTCATGCTGAAGCAAAGGAAGGATTTTACATAACAAAACCAGAAAGATCAAACCCCAATCCAAAACCTTTAAGCCGATTGCATCAAACAAAGCTCGAAAGCATATATAAAATGCATGCAGTTTTGGAGCAGAGAAGCGAGTCAGCCGCTGAGGCGAGAAGCAGATGCGAGTGCAACTGCTTGAGCCCAAACCTTGAGCCTAGCCTTCACATCCCTCGGGTCATCGCCTGCTTCAAAAAAGAGATTAAATTATATACTTCTTAGAGTTAGGCTAGTGGTAGTGGAGTGGTAAATTAACAAGAAGTGGTGGTTGGTGATCTCAGAGAGTATATGGTATAAGACCTCTATTTAACTTACCAGGGCTGGAGATCCTCCAGTTGGCGATGGGGGAATTGCCGCCGCTGCTGGTATCCATCGTCGATCCGGAGAAGGCGCAGGGGATCTCGACCGTCCAATCGCAGGGCAGCTCCAGCCCCAGATCCCGGCACGCCTTCACCTCCTCCATATCCATAGACAACGTCCCCACCCCGCCTGTCGCCCGTACCAAAACCCTACACTCGCCGGTGTCCATCCCCTCCGCCGCCGCCTCCTCCGCCGACCGCTTCTTCATCTCCCACGCCCGCTCCAGCCACCGCTCTCTCGTCCTCCGCCGCCTCCTCCCCCGTCCCCCCCGCCCCCACCACTCCGGCCCAGCGCCTCCGTCTCGCTCGCGTAATCCTTTACGAACCACCCCGACCTCCCCGTCAGTGGCGTCCCCGGCAGCGACACCGCCCCCGTCGATGCCGAGTCCTCGTCGGAGTCCTTCCCCTCGTCCTAGCTTGGGGGATTAGAGAAGAATCTGGGGGGGGGGATCAGAGAAGGAGCCTGCCGATGGGGGGGGGGGGGATCAGAGGTAAACCTAGCTCTAGGGGAGAGGGGGGGGGGCGGGATCAGAGATAAACCGGGGGGGGAACGACCCGACTCTGAGAGAGATGAGAGCGTGGTAGAGTGAACCTGAGAGAGATTGGGTTCACGTCTAGTGCAAAAGAGGTATAGCCAAGAGCAGCGATAAAGATATTAGGAGGGCATTTAATAATCTAAATAAAATTCTTATCTTAAGGTGATATAAGGTCACCATATTTGATATATTATATTTAAATAAATAAAATTTTCAATAAGATATGAACCTATTTTGCTAGTAATATGATATTTTACCATTATTTCATATTGCTTATATATATTTAAATTAAATTATAACATTTTTAATTATATAATACATATATAAAAATAATAAAATTTAAAAATATTTTATTATTTTTTATTTTAATATTAATTCTTTTAAAAAATATTAGACATGCAATTATTTATAATAAAAATATTATTATTATTAATTATTAATTTTTTTTATTTTACTTTCTTTCTTCTCATTCAAAAAAAATATTAAAAGTATAAATTTGGTGATGGAAGGGCAATCCATCACTAATTCGTTACTAATATAGTGACGGATTGCTCTTTCGTCACTAATTTTGTGATGGATTAGTGACGGAAGGGCAATATGTCACTAAATTAGTATGGATGAAGAATCCGTCACTAAATTAGTGACGGATTGCTCTTCCATCACTAAATTAGTGATGGATAGGGCAATCCGTCACTAAATTAGTGACGGATTAGTGACGAAGGCCAATCCGTCACTAAATTAGTGATGGATGGGGCAATCCATCACTAATTTAGTGATGGATTGCTCTTCCGTCACTAATTAGTGATGAATTAGTGATGAAAGGGCAATCCGTCACTAATTTAGTGATGGATTTCTCATCCATCACTAATTTTGATGGATTAGTGATGAAAAATAATTCGTCACTAATCACTAATTTGTGACGGATTAGTGACGAAAAAGTAATCCATCATTAAGTTAGTGACGGATTGCCTCATTCTTCATAAAATTAGTGATGGATTGCCCAATCCATCACTAAATTAGTGATGGATTAGTGATGGAAGAAATATCCGTCACTAATCCATCACTAATTTAGTGACGGATTGCTCTTTCGTCACTAATTTGTTATGGATTAGTGACGAAAGGGCAATCCATCACTAAATTAGTGATGGATTTCCCATCCATCACTAATTTTGATGGATTAGTGATGAAAATAATTCGTCACTAATTAGTGACGATTGTTTTCCATCACTAATTTGTGACGGATTAGTGACGAAAAAGCAATCCATCACCAAGTTAGTGACGGATTACTCTTTCGTCACTAATTTGTTATGGATTAGTGACGAAAGGGCAATCCGTCACTAAATTAGTGACGAATGTGACACTACAAGAGTAAAATATTGCGACGCCCAAATGCATCGCAATTGCATCGCTAAACATGCTATTGCGACGCAATAGCGACGCAATGACGGCGTCGCTCAGATGTCCGCAATACCCATTTGTCGCAATTGCGTTGCAATATTGCGATGCTCTGCGATGCAACATTGCATCATAATATTGCGACGCATCCAAATGCATCGCTAAATTTAAAATTAATTTTTAAAATTTAAAAATATTATTAAATATTGCGACGCACTAAATTGCGTCGCAATATTGCGACGTATCTAGCTGCGTCGCAATATTTAATAATAATATTTTTGGTATAATAGCGATGCAATTGAGTCACTAATGCGTCGCAAATAAATTTTTTTTTAAAATATTACGATGCAGGTCATTGCATCGCATANGCGACGACCTCGGCGTCGGTCTCAGCGTCGGTCTCAGCGACGACCTCGGTGTCGGCCTCGGCGTCGGCCTTCGGCGACGGTCATCCACGTCCAAGCTACGTGGCCCACTTCCCTCGAGAATGGTGGATCACGTTACCACGAACGCGCCCGGCGACGTGCGCAATGAACATGCTTCCCCCTGGCGCCGCTAACGACGGTGTGGGCCCTACGTTCATCCCATTACCCATCCTTTTGTGCATGTTGAAGACCAGAAATTAACAACCGTCCGAAAGGGACTTGACCACTACGAAAAAAGGGTAAGAGGATCCTCGAACATGTATAAAAGGCCTTCGGCCCTTAGGTAGGGGGGGCTCAGGCTCTATCCATCATTCAAAATAACAATCTCAGTTTCCCAAATCACTAACTCGGACGTCGGAGGGTCCTTGCCGGAGTCACCGGTCCGAGACTTTTCTTGCAGGTTCCTGAGCGGAGGAAGGGTCCCGCCATTCCCTTAAAGGCCCGCGAAGATTCTTCTCACTTGACGCTCATTAAAAGTGGCGCAACAATTATTATACAGATTATTTACTTCATTATCTTAATTTGCAAACACGAGCGCTAATCATGAACTTCAATATTCCCAATAATTAATATTATTATAATTTACTATATTGTTTTTATACATCATCTCGTATCACTTGCAAGTCACGGGTCTACAACTAGTATGCATGCCAGTGATGGCGATGCAGCGCCTGCATGGAATTACCATCGAATACTTTGCCTCCTCATCATCAAGCCGCCATTCTGCTACAGACAAAAGCGAGAACTACATCTTTCCTGCACATCCACATCCCTCATATACCATTCTACGTGCGTAACGCTATAAATTATTAAAACGTGTGTAACGGGTCAAACCGTACGTTGGTCTCCTCGAAACAACCAGTGCGGCACCTTCTTCTCCATCGCCCTCTCCTCGATGGCACGTATAGACTTGGCTTGGCTTCCATCCCCTGATCGAAAACTGCCCGCTGAGAAGCTCCGGCCTGGCCCCGAAGACCTCCGGCCGTCCAACCTTCTCCTCTCTCTCTCTCTCTCTCTCTCTCCATCAAGTACTTGTCGTCTTTTCTCTCAGCCTGCTTCTCCCTTACTTTCACAGCAACGCCTGCCATGCAAATGCGAGGAACGAGTCTAAAATTTTAATTAGCTTGAAGTGGCAAAGACCGTGACCGCACCACCGGAGAGCACGACCTTTCCGCCACCACCGGCGACTGGCAGGAAACAAAGTTTCCCATGGGAGGTGGGGTGGAAGGCAAGCGAAGGTGGGGAGAAATATAGAGAGCGGTGGTTCAGCGTTGCGGCACCGCCAGGGGTTTAATTTGAAGCGCTGAAGGGCATATATACATGCAATAAGATGGGAAATAAATAGTCTAGGTACGCTGAGGCTATCCAATTAAATGCTGCCAAGTACCCAAAAAGTCGGCAAAGATCGCGGGTATGATTCCTTGCTTTTGGCTACGTGGCAGCTTTTGGTTCTAAAATCGGTACGGTGGCGCTGCCCCTTCTCCCGGCCGTAGACGGGACGCAGCGGAATCGTGAAAGGGACGGCAGCCACGGTGGGCCGACGCCTTCTATAACGCATGACACGTGTCTGATTCGTTTGGGGGGATCCGCGTTAGGAAATCGTGGCAGCTGGTTATTGTGTAACGTGATGTTTGCTGTTTTATTGCGAACCAGTACGTAGTCCTGACGATGCGGTGGGAATAAATGGAGTCGGTGGTCGGTTCCCCCACCCCAGGGATCCCGTCGTTGACCTGCGAGCTCCGTGCCGGAAGCGGAAGGAGACCGTGGTTCGTTGCGTCCGGAAGATGATGCAGTTTTGGCCGATGCAGAGCTCGATCATGCTGCGGGGGGGCGTCTGGACTACTGCAAGGCCGATCGACGACGTGATGGAAGTTGAAGCGGCGGACGTTGAAGATGGATGACGTCGACGGGGTCTCGTGGGTGATGTGGCGGCCGAGGTAGAAGACATTGTAGACCATCTGCCTGCCGTACGTAAGGGTCGGTGAAGATTGGGTCCGCTGGAATTAATGAATTTGGACGGGTATGATGTTGTAGTTGGAGTTCATGGCGCCACGACGGCGGCGGCGGAGGAGGAGGACGGGATGTTTAAGGTTGAAGAAGAGGAGATCGTTCACTGTCGTCGTGGTAGTTATACACGGGGAAGATTTTAAAACGAAGACAGGATCCGAAGTCTCGCCTGCGCGTGGGCATTGATTTTAAAAGGGATCTAGATATAATAATCATGGACTACAGGAAACACATATATGATCAAGTAGACAGACGCAAGCAGTTGATTGAGGCCTGAAGAACAACCTAAATCACAATTCACAAAACATGCATGACCTCTAAGTTTAAACGAGTATTAGGATTGAAAAAGTTTTACAACCCATAAAACGAGTAACTCACTTATAATATGTGGATAAATTTCAAAAAAAAAAAAAAAAATTTTGTAAAATTACTTGCCTGCCCTGTTCGTGAGAATGCATTCTAAAATATTTTTGATTTGATTTATATTATACATTTTTCAAGAACGTATTCGTTTTCAAGAACAGAAGCTGAGACTAAACTTACTTAGATAATCCTCACAACCTAACCTAGGAAAATGATTTCTGTTAGACTACAAATTTCCATATCGCAAGCATGCATCCATAGAAAGAAACCCTGTATACAAAAAAAAAAAGCACATTTTATTCATGAATCAATCAAGAAAGTGTCAGAAAAACTCAAGCCTACAAAATCGCGAGTGTTTATACGTACACAAGCATAAAAGAACAAAATCGAGTACAAAAAAAGAAACAAATTCCATTCAGCCACCATTCATTCCTTCAAGAACCTCCAGCGAAGCCTGAAGGCTATACAGGCGTTTATAGCAGCGAAGTTCACAACGAATCCTCGAGTCGAACCTTCATTCCTTCCTTCTTTCAAGAACCTCGAGCCATTCATTCCTTCAAGAACCTCCAGCCAAGCTTAAAGGCTACACAGGCGTTTATAGCAGCACAACGAATCTGTTCTGAGGTAAGGATCCCCTGATGCCATTCGCTTCTGTTAATCAAATCCGGCAGAAGATATCCCAAGAACCTTGCAGCTAAAGCCCTAAATGAATCTGAATTTCTCCCTGATAGATCATGGACATCCAGCGCCGTTCCTACCACTATTCCCCAGTGCCTCCGGAGCTTATGGCAAACCAGTTGGATCTGGTTGCCAACAAAGATGTTGCTGGGATCCGAAAGAAAGGTCTTGAGACGAAGAGGGATGTCAGAAGGAATGAATGGTTGAAACACTACACACTTGTTGCCGATGCAGAGCTGGATAATGGCGGGCGGGGAGTCTATGAACGTGGGCAAAATTCTGAAAGCCTGTTGATGATGCCTGTCTTAATCTGGTATTTTGGATCATAATAAATCTGTCATGCTTGGAGCAGCGAAGCTTCATTGGTGGATTGCAAACCCCTGCCATCCCCTTGTGAAATCGCAAGGACACTCACTGGTCAGTATAGTAGTTGCTGTTTTCACAGTGATGCACTAAAAATGGCTGCCTTCGGGTTCACTGCTTTGTGTACTGTACTGTAAGTCCATAAGTAAGAATCAAAGAGATTGCTAGTCAGATGGGGAGTTCAATCTTAAAAACCTGGTGGAGGCAATGGAACTTGATCCCACATTTGATGATTTATAGGGACTTGATAATCTGTTTACCTAGTTATTTGGAATATGAGAATGATTTCATGTAGTTTTTTGGTTTCAGTTATTGGGCTGAATATTATGTGCAATGGGACTGTTTAAATCTTTTTATTTGTGCGATCCTATTTCTATGACTCCTGCCCCAGACTGCAACAGCATGGCTGTTAACCAGGTTGGCAACAGGCCTTATTTTATCATATGTAAAGCTAGAAACTTTTATAAGTCGAGGCCTAATTTATTACATGATCAAAGAGTATTAATCAAGTTGAAAAAATTTTGTAAGATAACCATAAGTTGTCTATTAATCTTTATGGTATAGAATATTGAATAATAAAAAAAATTATATATATAAAAGAGGAATAAGACTGAAATGGAAATGCTGAAATAAATGTATTATTATATAAGAAAATAAAAAATAAATAATAAAATTATTCATAAAAAAAAAAAAAAAAGGTTAGCATCAATTGAACGTAAATTAAAGGAAAGAAGAGCTAGATGGTTTAAACTTTTGCAATATAGATTTAAGGATGTACCTGTGCAAATAGGTAATTGGATACATATAAAACGAAAAAGAGATAGAGATAAATCGAAAATTGCATGGAAGGAAGTGGTAAAGCAAGATTTGATATCTTGGCATTTCACACAATATAATTTTAAGCTAAGTAGAATGGAGGAAAAGGATTATATAGTTGACCTCAACTAATTTGGTATTAAGGTGTTATTATTGTTATTGCTTTATCGAGATAGGCCTATAAAAAGTTTTAATTTCTCAATCCATGCTCAGCGCTTATCAAGGAGCGGGAAGATTTGTCGTAGCTCAATATGGAGGACTGGCGGGAGAAAAACACTAATAAAAGTATTGTAATTCTTATATGGCTTCAACTGCATTAACTTTGTATCACTTTGAGCTGGTATAACCAGAGGTCTAGCCCGGTTTGCCTTCTAGGTAGGATATGGTTGCAAGTGACTTTCGTCAAGTTACTGCGGTTGAGTACTTGCGATAATTGTTAAACAAGTTGTCAGAAAATCAAGAAGTCATGTTTATTCATTGCTAATATGATAAACTTATATACTGCAGCTGAAGCTTTGTTATTTTGAATGCAGAATGGGATCCCTGGGGTGTTCCAGAAGATTATGAATGTGAAGTCATTGAAGACGATACTCCAATTCCTAAGCACGTACGTTCCTCACCACCGACCTCCTTCCCTCCCAGAAGAGTTCTACAAGACGCTAGAGGCGATTACTTCGGAACCTTCTCCAAAGGATGAACCTTCCACTCAATCAAAGGCTTAAAATTATGGTTTTGTTTGGTTCCAAAACTGCTCATATTTGTCATGCCTCTTGTTTGCCACTCTAGCTTTTATATTTTGTTTGTCCTGGATAACCTAGCCTCTTCTTATGAGAACTTATGAGAAAAATAATGGTAGTAAAATACCTACCGCTGATGTATTTTTCATTCATGCGTATCTAACATTTCTATGGTATGGTTCTAAAATTTATTTATAACCTGATAGGCTGATGGCTATGATTTTGCCTGTGTACTATGAATTAACAATCTTGTTTTGATGGTTGATGCATATTTGATACCAAACTTCATTTTGTTATTGGGTTCCAGCCAAATATGTGCATAATCAAACCAGTCAGAATTTATATTTTTACGAAACTTGTGTGGATTTACCCAATTTGGTAATGATATCTTGTAAACCTACCGTTATCGGTATGCAGTGGCGATGAGTTATCTTTCTTGTTTAACTTGCTAAGATGTTTGTAGCTTGCAATATTGGCTTGGTACTAGTTAACATGATCGGGTATTTCTATCGATTTTCCTTTTTTTCTTGTTTCTTTTTTAACAGAAAAAACTTCTTAATTGCCTCTTTATTTGCTTTTGTTTAGTTTTTTCTATGATCATTCTCAATTAGAGAAGCTTTCTTGGATAATATTTCACTTACGTGTACTTTGAGAGGCGTGATGAGCGGTGAGTGGTATAAAGTTTTTTACATCAGATCCTTTATGAAAAAATTTGACAATTGAATTTGATGGTCTAGATCGATCCTTGACTCATGCCGCCCAAGTCTCGGTTTCGGTGGTGACACAGCGAGCGAGACATGATTATGCATGGCGATCAGCGTGTACGACAGTAGGAGAGCCGTCTTCCTATCGCAATTAGGTATTGTTGATATAATATTCCATATCATGGTTTTATAATCAGTAAAATTCATACTGAAAAGCATAATTTTAAAGCGTTAAAATTCTTTTTGATATTACGACGATGTGGCAGTCATTGTTGTTGATATTAGTAGTAATTATCTTTTCCCCTCTAGATACTTAGGGTATATTTTCTTTGTTTTGGCTTTACTCGTTGTAAAAAAATGGGTTCTCGAAAGCATTATGATTACCCAGTATTGAGGACAATCGCTATACATGGTAGTAACGACTGCTCTGCTCTTCTTCCACTCTAGGCTTACGATAAAGCCTAAGAAATGGGGAGTAAATTTTCCCTCAAACATCTATCCTAGCCATCGGACCATTTGTCTTGATTCTGAAAGAAACCTAGCCTCCTTTTTTTTGTGGTGTTTGTTGTTGGGGGAGTTGTGTTGGGGAAAAATCGGAGAATATTGAAAGAAAGGAAACTAACTGTATTAATTCTACATGATTTTTAATAAATCTATAAAGCTCTAATATTCTCTAAAATTTGGAATATTTGGTAAATTTTATTTGGTGTTAATATGTTTTACAGCATTGGTAAAAATGGATCTAGTAGTTTAGTATAAGAATATTAATTAAGACTTATATGGCCAGCTTATCATGATCTTGCATGTCAACTAGTTTGATGTGTTGGTTGTGAACATGCTTTGATTTTATATTGTAAGTTCTGTTTTATTTTAAGCACTGATTACAAATATGTTTTCTTTTATTCAAAGTTAAATTTGAATGTTGATTTTGCTCAAATTATTGCTTTAGATTGAATGTCTCTGCTGGTTTTTATACTTTGTTGCATAAAGCAAATAATTTAAAGCTATGGTTGTAGACTTTTAAACATTTGAGATATGTGGATTTATTTTATTTTTTGGTGTCATTATGCATATGTATGCATCAAGTTGTTTTTGCCTCTTAAAAGTTTTACTGGAAGTTATTTTTCTTTTTTAACTTGTATCATATATCATGAAAACTCTCACAATTGGTTATGAGAACAACAATTTAGAGTCCAATGGGCTTGGTAATCTTTTTATCAGACAATATTTATAATAATGGTACTATATATGGTAATTGGTCAAGCATTGGACACAATTATTTGGCCATAAAATATTAAATGTGTAGAATTTGAAAACATACAATAACTGTTCTGCTGGTCCAATATATGAATGCCATTTAGCCAAGCTAACCATTAGAAAGCTCTCAAGTAGCTCAAGTATCTAGTAGCCATATTGTCCATCAGTTTGTTGTAACTATGCTATTGTAAATCTTTAAATGAAATTTTAAAAGGAAATACTGGAATCTTTAAGTTGCCAATTTGGTTGAACCAAGATAAAGAGATCGGAGCTTTTTACTTCAATGTGAAATATTAGCACATCTAACAATTTTCATCTTGGCAGTCATTTAAAGAAGTCATCTAAGGGCTTCCAAATAAAGTCTAGATTGTAGAATTCATAATTCATATGCTTAATGACTTTGATAGAGCTTTGGAGATTGTAATTCTTCTTAACTTTGGGATAGAATATAGATTTCACTAGAATCTTTCAGCTCAATTGGTTGTGAGAACTGCTTGAGGACTTGAAGTAGATTCATTCATGATCTACACATTTCACATTTGATAGCTTTGTGCACATTATAATTACTGCAAGTATTCTAAACTCTTTGAATAGTGAAACTTTGGGAATTGAAGTAATACATTTCAAAGTGGATGAATAACTGCTTTTGATGGTTATGTGAAACACTGGCTAAAGATGTTTATGATGAGGTACATGTCTTCAATTAGACTGAAGTTTAAGGAAAGTTGAAACTGATCAAGAACACTTTGATAGATATACTAAAAAAATTAGAGAGGCTAACTATTTTATTGGAACCTGCCAGGCAATGGTTTTCAGAGCACACTGAGAATAGATAGCGGTGTTCTTATCTTCAAGCAATAAAGACATTGACATTGGTTATGTACCAAATTTTTCATAGTTCTAGGATCAGTTATGTATTCTTTTAATTATAAATTCTGCCAAGTAGCAAGCACATATAAGTGAGCAGTAGCTGTAACATTAGCTATGTCATTTCTAGTCTTCTAAGCCGACATCCTTGCTAAATTTTGTTGTGATGTCTATAAATTTTGAGGATTAAACGGTTGGGGATTGAAATCCTAACAACTTTTTAACCTGTTCTAAGCAACAAGTAAATGAAGTAATCCATGACCTGCGCATATTAAGAATTTTGCAGTTTTGCAATATCAAAAGAGCTAGATGTTGGTAAGTTGGCCTTCATATACTTATTGATGGGTATATTCCTACAAGGTGCTATTTTGTCCAATCTTCATTTATTTACTGCTAGTTTCATTTTGACAGATTATTTGAGAAAAATAATTAATATTTTTCTTATTAGATATTTATTTATGTGCCTTCCTCAAATTTAGTGCACACGGCACGTAGCGTAAGTAGTCTAGTAATGTGCTAATTGACTGATTAAAATGATGCAGGAATAGCACTGCCTTTGACGTATTAGGAGACGTATCATTAATGTTGCAGGAATAGCACTGTCCGGTAGTGATATTTTAAACGGTAGATCTTAATTAATTAATTAATTAATTTAATCAACAAAAATTAGCTGTTTCATTCATGAATTTATGAAAATGAGCTGGTAGACTACTTTTGTATGAACTGTTGTTCATCTTTTACAGGAACCGAACCCATTTTGATGCCCCAATAGTCCCAAATTTCCCTCCAGAATTTCGGGAAAGGAGAGAAGGGTGGCCTATGGGTAGACTATTGGAATATTTTTTTTTTCTTGTTAGTTATTTTTTTTCTTACTTTTTGTTCTCTTCTTCCTTATTACAGAGTCGAAAAATCTCTTTATATATCAATATCATCATCTCAATTAGTCTTCATCTTATCTAAACGGATAAATGGGTACCCAGTGGTACCCATTTATTTGATTGGGTATCTTCGTTCCCGTCCTGTTAATTATAATAGTTTTTAACGGGGTGGGGAACGAAAATATTTTTTTAATAGGGACGGGACCGTTATAACCACTACGGATCATCACCGGGCCGTTGCCATCCCTATGCAACCCTCCTTTATTCAGACTTGAAACCGGTCTTGACGGAGTTCGGTAAAAAAAATGCATCAATATAAAAAAAATAATTTTATATATTAAAAAAGGAAAGTAGATATAGCTCAAAAATTATATAGAAATAATAATAATAATAATTCGATATCTCTATAACTTATCAAAAAATATAATTTAAAATCGTAGTATAAAGGAAAAGGATGTATATAGTCTATCCTAAATAGTTTGAAATCAGAACTTGTTATTGTCATTGTGTAGGTTTAATTCTTTGTGGTTAAAGGAAAAAAAAAAAAACACCAACCATAGGCTATTTTTTTACGAGAAACTTAAGTGTAAAGTTCTGAAAGATATTTTTACAACAATTCCACTAAAGAGATCTCAAGATTTTTAAATTGGAAAGATGCTAAGCAAGCACAGTCCAATATCTACATTTTTGTTCAAGGTTTACGGTGCAGTTTTTTTTTTCTTCCCTGGGTCATACATATGTCAACATATTTAATATATTTAATATATTTAATGCACACGGCATGTAGCGTAAGTAGTCTAGTAATGTGCTAATTGACTTATTAAAATGTTGACGTATTAGGAGACGTATCATTAATGTTGCAGGAATAGCACTACAGTGATATTTAAACTGTAGATCTTTATTTATTAATTAATTAATTAATTTAATCAACAAATATTAGCTGTTTCATTCATGAATTTATGAAAATGGGCTGGTAGACTACTTTTGTATGAACTGTTGTTCATCTTTCACAGGAACCGAACCCATTTTGATGCCCCAATAGTCCCAAATTTCCCTTCAGAATTTCGGGAAAGGAGAGAAGGGTGGCCTATGGGTAGACTATTGGAATATTTTTTCAGAACCGATCGATAGGAGAAAATTTCAAGCCACCATGGGGCAAAGTAGAGAGATAACAAGAGTTCCCAGCTCCATGCGATCAATTAAGAAGGGCTGGATGGATGGAATAAGTTCGGACAAAGGGGTGATTATTATTTACAATTGGATGGGTACTGCATTATTGGGACCCGGAGGAGGAAAATTAGAGCTAGGCCTCGTTGGAATAAACAAGTAGACAAGAATAACAGAGACCACGGAAGAAGTGGGGAAAATAACTCCTATATATTGTAAGGCTTTGATAATAATCGACTTCTTTGGCAGAAAAAAAAAATAAAAAAAAATCTTTTCATCCTTAAATTTTCATTCAAAATTTATTTTAGTTTCAATGGCACAATTAATGCGTAGTGGCTGCAGTTTTAACAAACCTAACAAAACAAGTAAGAAAAAAACTTAAAGATAAAATCTTTTTTGTACTCCAAGGACCAAGAATTATCCAATGGAAACTTGACATTCCTAAACCATCCTTACCCAACTTACTACAAGTGAAACCATATATGCATCGCCAAAAGCTAAATCCCATCACAATTTGTAGCTTTGCCAGAAATTTGTGAAGAGAATTAAAGCCGAAAACTGAAATTAGAGGCCAAGCGTCAACTCCATCCTCATTGTCTCATTAGAAGTGGATGGGATCAAGTTGTGTTACCCAGTTGCCATAGCCAAATCTTTCTCGAGATAAAACTTCTGAAAAAACTCCGTAGAAGATTGTGAACTCTGGGACTTTAACTAGTTGTGAGAAGATTATGAACTACCACTATAGTAAAATACCCAAATCCCAACTTGTTTTTTTTTTTTTTTTTTCCAACGCTAGGTGGAACCAAACGTAGTCTTTATATATAGTCCGCCGTGCACCATCCGTCGAAATAGGGAACAGAGATGGAGAAGTTGGTTGGATCTTGCCACCTAGTTCTAGCCTGTCTTGTTTTATGAATTGACTTAAGTTAGCACTGCTTAATTCTAAGGTTGGCCTTTCAATCTCAAGTCACCTGGCCGAATTAAGCCATCCCAGGATCAATACAAAATTATAACCACTAGAAATCCTATGATCAGATGCAGTATGTTGACATGAAATCACCATCCAAAGCCATGAAAATAAATACAGAGCTTTATCATATATATATATATATATATATACATATATGCATACAGTCTTTAAATCTAGCTACTAAGAAACAATAACAAAATTAATGCTTTTTAATTCCATTAATGCAATAACTATCCAGCTTTAACTAATTTAAAAAAAAAAGTATTTAACTAATTAAAAAATGGTTATCATTTCCCATCCACACAACTACACATTGTTGTGTGAGAGATTTGGGACAAACCAACTGGGCTGAGGCCTAGCTTGATGAGTGCCCTTCGGAAAAAAGGAGGGCTCGATGCTTCCATCCTCCAAACTGAACACACGAGTTTTATCTTTATATACAAGGATGCCCTCCCAAAAATCATCAGTGAAATAGATAGAATTTTCTTTCAGTGCAGGGAAGTCACGCTTTGAGACTGTGATGAAGTGATTATCGCCAAAGAATAATGCATAGTTGCCCAAGCTTTTCACCGCAACCCATTTGTCAGCATCACGATCAATCATGTAAACCCGGAACGAAGTTGGCCTCCAGTCATTCTTCTCAGTAGAGATATCGTCCACCCTCAATACCTCGAAAAGATTACCCGATATCTCGATCAAATACTTCCTCTTCCAGGCGTGCGACGGTTCCTGCATATCCCTCCTTCTCCTGTTGCTGCTGCAAAAAGGGGGGCCATTCACTGCTACCGTGCTAACAATTGAAAAAGGGCCATTCAGGTCGACCGATTCCACTGTCCCATTGACTCCGGCTGCAGCTATATAAAACCGCCCCTCCTCCTCTTGATCCTGACCCTGATCCTCGTAAAAGATAACATCTTCGAAGAAATAACTTTTGCCCATCTTAACGAGAGTCCATGCTTCATCTCCAGATCTCGCAAAAGCAATCGATTGAGGAGAGGCGCCAATTACCACGGCAGTATACATAGAGTCAGACGTCCACTTCACAATAGCCTTGGAATAGTAGTACCCACAAGTCTGATCCACGGTATTGAGGTTCCTGAGGGACGAATGTGGGTTCTTGATGCTGTAATGGGAGACGCGGCCAGAGTAGTCGAAGACGGGCTCGACTTCCGGAAAGGTGGTGATGGAAGGGAGCGCGATTCGGACTCCGGTGAGCGGGTTGAACATGGAGAGCTCGGAAAAGTCATCTAAAATCATGAGCCATCCATTTGAGGAGCCAATGCAACGGTGCCATCTGACTCCAGGGATAGCGACTGTCAACTCCACGCCGTGATAGAAATCATAGAATCTGCAGATCTCGTTGGCTTCGTCTGCCTCGGTTCTGGTAAGTAAAAGCCAAGGGACTTGAGGGGGGTTGGGATTCAAAGAGACGACGAAGTTCCACTGGGAGCAGACGGCGCGGCAACGGATGTAGTCGCGGAGGCAGAGGCGGCCAAGGATGGAAGCGAGAACATCGATTGGTAGATCTGAGATAAGGGCCATCCGATCCGATCCGAGAAAGAGAGAGAGAGAGAGGGGGCCGGCCGGGTTAATGGATTATAGGTCTCTATAAATAAGATCAAGATGCGAATCCTAGATGGATTTGAATTCCGCACCAATCCAGGAATTACAATTTCTTCAATAGGACGTCTAGGATTTATTTATTTATAGAAATAATAAAAAATAATAATAATAATAATAATAAGAGAGAGAAACGCAGGATTATAGGTCTCTATAAATAAGATCATGATGATGATGAGATGCGAATCCTAGATGAATTTGAATTCCGCACCAATCCAGGAATTACAATTTCTTCAATAGGACGTCTAGGATTTAGTTATTTATAGAAAAAAATAAGAGAGGGGAGGGATACGTTAATGGGAGCAAGCCGCTTAGAGAAACGCAAGATTAACAACGTGCGTGATAGGTCTCTTAAAAAAAAAAGATCAGATCATGATGAGATGCGAATCCTATATGAATTTGAATTCCGCACCAATCCAGCAATTACAATTTCCTCTATCTCACCTCTAGTCTCTAACGGCCTGCCTCCTTAATTGGTCAATGCCCCGCCCGCATCTTAATTTCCTTCAACTGAAAAAGAAACAAAACTATAATTAAAGAAGCTTAGAAAAAATTTAACTAAAATCTAAAAATTTATTTATTTATTTATTTATTTATCATTATGATTTATTTATTTTAATGAATTATACAAAATTTAACTAAAATCTAAAATATTATTATCAAACTTTCAAATAAATAAAATAATGTGTCACAATTCATTTGCATGTTAATATCAGATATAAAAAAAAAATAGTATCTAAACATATACAAATATTTTATTCGAAAATTACGTAAGTTAATAATTTACTAAATTAATTACTCATGATAAATGGCTTACTTACCTTCTATCGCTAATCCATACGTCCAAATCAATTTTCTAAGCTTCTGACACCTACAACATAATATTTTATATTTTAATTTTTAAAATCAGGATGTCAGAGTGGCTCCTAAACTCTACCTAATCTAGTATAGTCCAGTATGAAGCATTTTGTACCAAAAATTAGTACCATTTCACCATTAGACTAGTATAGTCTAGTATGAAGCGTATTGTACCAAAATAATGGTGTACCAATCATTCCATACCGAATCAATGATGTACTGATTAGGTGAACTGGAATGTTCTAATCTATAAACCGCCTCGTATCGAGCCAAATATGAGGTTAGTGTGAGGTTTATATGAGGCTAGGCTATATAAAATGGCTGGTTTGGGGTGGTATACCGGGCCCGTGTTGTTTTAAAATGATGAACTATATTAGTTCCATATTGGTACGGTTTTAGTATGCCCGTACCGAGCAGTTCAGTATGGTTCTCAACATGGCCTTGCTTGCATACTTAGTGATGCCAATAAGGAGATGGATGATCTTCCTAGGAAGGATGTATGTAACAGCTAGCATGTGGGATCTACTCTACCATGAGAGTAACTGCTTGAAACCTTTTTGCTAAAAATTAGGGAAGTAATTGTTTGAGTTCCAGTACACATATTGAAACCTTGTGTTTCATAACTGAGATTGATAAGATTCAAAGAATTTTTTTTATCAGACATTCAGTTTGCATTTGTGCTATATATAGTATTTAAACTTGCATTGGCATTGTAATTTTATTCATGCCTGTTTGTGTATATTGACATAAAAGAATACATGCAGGTCCTCGTTGTTGGACACTTCAGTGAACCATATGAACATCTAACAACATCCAATATCTATTGTGTCTTTGGTGAGAAGCATGCTGCTGCAGAGATGATTCAATATGGTGTCTACCGTTGTAGTGCAATGCTACACCCACCTGGCACGGTGAATTATTTCATGACTTTGGATGGCTATACACCCATCAGCCAAGTTTTGAGTTTTGATTATCATTCAGCGCCAAGTGTTCAGTTGAATGGAGGGGTTACCTCATCAGAAGATGATGATGACAAGCTAAAGTGGAAAGAATTTCAGGTGCAGAGACAAGGCTTCCTCATTTGCTTTTCTCTACAATGAACAATATTTTCATTCGATCCAATAGGACACAAACAAAATCCCTGAAGGAAGCAAAAACATATGAACATCTAACAACATCCAATATCTATTGTGTCTTTGGTGAGAAGCATGCTTGTCACGCCCCAGACCCAAATATCGGGCTAGGGTGACAACCCGCCGCATGCCGGGCATGCGAGGCGTCCCAAAATTTACATATCGATCATTATAAGGCAATAGTATAATAAGTCAATCCAAATCCACACTTTATTACAAACCACTCATATAAGTTTTGGGCTACAAGCCCTACACACAAGTAATGCTGGGGTAAATGCAAAATAATGGTCTTGTTTATTTAATAGAAGATCCATCACCCCACTAATCCATCTTCAACCTCGTGGCTCTGACAAAAATATTGTAAGATTTTTATGAGTTTACACTCAGTAAGTAAGCCACGTTATACAGTCAAATCATAGCATATCAGCATATCAATCAATAAGCACATAAGTGGTTTGCATGCTTAAACATTATACAATTACTCAAACATGCAATGTAAGTAAACCCACTGTTTATACTCTCAATGGTAACTGTAAATGTGACCCACGGCCCTGCAATATCTCAATAGTGTACCAACAAGCATCCCCCCTACTGAAAGGGTCAAAATACCATAGTGTACCAACAAGCATCCCCCCTACTGAAAGGGTCGAAATACCATAGTGTACCAACAAGCATTCCCTTAAAGCATCCCCCCTACTGAAAGGGTCGAAATACCAGGGTCACGCCATGTCAAAATCCACCAGAACACATACTCTATATGTGTGATGCCACATCATAGAACCAGAACACATCCTCTAGATGTGTAGGTGGCATAAATAAGCAGAACACGTCCTCTAGACGTGTGTGTGGTATGACATGATAAAGGAGAACCGCGGCGACACATAACAGTACCTCACATCACATGCACTCTCATATCAATAACAACTCAATATTTCATAAACAGTGGATTATACCTACTGAACAATTGCATGTAATATATCACATCAATGTCATAATAACTGCATCTCTCATGCATAGCATCCACATATGAAATCATAGCACATAAATAGCCATGTATTCATAATATACATCTACTTACAATTTAGCCAATGACAATTCTTCACATCACAATTCACAATTTAAACATTCATGAATCAATTATTAAATACTGATAACTGGCTTACTTACCTCAGTACGCTATCCAACAGGTATAAATAAGCTAGTCAGATGTCTGAGCACCTACAGGATCATTTACACAATTAATTTATTAGCAAGGAATATTAAAATGACCCTTAGAATTTCTACCCAAACTAGTTCACGGGCTCTACTTTGGGCTCGAATATCTCCCACTATACATATCCAAATGGGGAACTAAAAATACCCCAAGAAACTAGAATTCACCAAGATTCTAGCCATATAATTATTTTGCTAATCCCAGCCCGATACGAGGCCCAAAATCTAGCCCAAAGTCAGCTCGCTGCACGGCCCAAAAGGCCTGAACCGACCGGCCCAGCCGGCCCGGTTCAACCCCTTCCACCCGATCCCCTGTTTCACCGAACAGGGGACGGGAATGTGGCCGGCGGCCGGGGCCGCCGCCGGCCAAATTGAGGGCGGCCCGGCCGCCGGTGGCCGGGCCAGAGCCGGTCGCCGCCGCGGTCGGCCGCCAAACCTCCTCCCTCTCCCTCAATTTGACACGTCTTCTTCCACTCACCCGCGCAGCACGGTGCTATGCCGGCGGCACGGCCGGCCAGACCTCCACCGAACGCACGCCCAGCACCGATGGAGGCGACAGGCCAAAGCTCGGGCCCGGCGAGGCGGCGAGCACGCCGTCAGGCCCGAACCAACCAGTGGAGGCAAGGCGGCCAATTGGCCCTCTCTCTCTTCTCTCTCTCCAGCACCACCCCGCCGGATGCCTCCCCCGGCGCCGGCGGAGTCATCGGCCAAATCTCAGGCCCGGCGAGGCGGCGAGCACGCCACCGGGCCTAAACCAAGGGGGACGACCGGGTTTCCATCTCTGTGCCTCCCGAGCTCTCTCTGTCTCTCGGTCTCTTTCTCTCTCTCACGCTATCTCTCTCTCTCTCTCTCTTTCTCTCTCTCTCTCTCTCTAGAAGCTAGGGATTTACCTGATGGATGAAGCGCCAGCGTGAAGGAAGAAGTCCTTCTCCCCCCTATTTATTCACCTGCGCAGCGCCTCAGATCAGGGGTTTCCTGGAAGACTAAGCGCTTCGCTTGGAGCAAAGCGTTAGTCTGGGGAACCCAAAAGTCAGGAGCTTGGTTCATCTGAACCAAGCCTGGTTCATCTGAACCAAATCTGGTTCGTTTGAACCGGGTATTACATCCTCCCCTCCTTATAAAAATTTCGGTCTCGAAATTGGTATACTATAAATCTCAAAAGTCAACAATCTTAAATAGATAATTAATTGTGGATACTTCGATTTAATTTCATCCTCCAACTCCCAAGAAGCCTCCCTCTCAGAGTGATTATTCCACTAAACTTTAACATACGGGATGGTATGCCTTCTTAGAATCTGATCCTTGCGGTCCACGATACACACAGGATGTTCCATATGATAAATCCTTCTTCAATTGACTAGGCTCATAAGCTATAACATGACTGGGGTCTGAAACATTTTTCCTCAGCATAGATACATGGAATACATTGTGAACACCAAATAAGATCGGGGGCAGTGCTAAGATGTATGCAACCTCCCCAACTCCATATCATAAGGAATACTACACCATCTCAGGACTTAATCCTTGCGGTCTACCATGTGCACAAAATGATCTTCATAGGTCAATTCTTTCTTAAACTAAATCGGTTCAAGTTCTAACACATAACAGGGTTTGAAATACACCTCCTCAGTCATAAAGATATGAAACTCATTGAACACCCCAAAGAGTAATGAAGATAGTGCTAAGCTATAAGCCACCTCCTATTCCTTGATCAACATCTCAAATGGCCCAATAAATTGAGGACTCAATTCACCTCTAAACACAAATCTCCTCGCGTCATTAGTTAGTAAAATTTCCAAATGATTTTCAACCTGAAATTTTAAATCTTTCTATTTAACATCAACATAACTTTTCTATTAACTCGGAGCTACATGAAGCTGCTTTGATACTTTCTCATATTTGTTAAACCAGCTCAGTAATCAAAATTTTCTCTCTCACACTTCATCTCAATAAAAATTACACCTTATATCATAGACAACAAAATGAATCCATTTGAATATTGGCTTGGTAATCATTAAAATAAGCAATTTCACTAAGGGTAAGAAGCTATACCAAGCACTTTCTAAATCCATCACACAGGCTCGCATTATATCATCAAAATCTAATTGGTTCATGCAGATTGTCCATCTATTTGAGGGTGGAAGGCTGGACATAAATTCAGCTTAATTCACTAAGCCTTATGAAAACATCATCAAATTAGAAGAGTGAGACAAATGGGTTCATACTCAATTTACACAGTTTACCATTAAACCAAAAATAAATATTAACATTTTATCCTGCTAAAATTTCATCCTCGAAATTAAATGTCCATAAATTTTGTGCCATTATAGATACTCACTAGCAAACTTTTATTTCATCCCCAAGTACCCAAATGACATGTCCAACTTTCAAAATTAATTTAATCTTTCTACCAAAAATTTGAATTCCTTAAGAAGTATTTCTTTCCTGTCATCTTTTTTTTTTTTTTTTTACTCCTCACAACACAATCATTATAAATATCATAGAATCCATCATATGTATTATGTCATCCATTCTTAAGGTTAGTAACACATCAGGTACTCTTAATTCCTCGATAAGACAGTTCTAAATTCTTGTGAATTAGATATAAGATAGTTTTCTTCCAATGCTCTCTCAACTCATATATAGTTGAATGTGTCATTAAGCATTACGACACTTATTTTAATTATCATAACACACTTGGTTTCACTCTTGAATACTTCAAGCTAACATCAATGAACATTATGCCAATCATTTAGGATATCTTTCATAATTATTATAATCAACTAATTTAATTTCTTTGAATAATAGTGCCATCATTATTCATCAGTATGATTAATTTTATCTTCTTCATATTCATCAGTAATTACCACTACAACCAATCAATTTCTCTTGAGTAGGTCAGTATATCCTCAATAAATAATGCAATTTAAATTATTCAAATTCTTGAATTGATTATTTCGTTACCAATGATTATCAAAATCATCTATAGATTATGCAATGTCTCATGCCATAACATGACCAATTAATTTAAACCCTTCAAATATCTCAAAGTGACTTTACTAATCTAGCTCAGATGGATACAAGACTTATAAGGTCAATCAAGATTGAAAATGCACTTACCATCCGAAAGACATAATTAAAATTATAGTAATCTCTCTATGACTTGAAAGTGATAATAGATGTACCCTTAACCATAATCCGTAACTGATAATAATCAAAATAAAATCATCTCCCTCCTATTCTTAATAATAATTATGCCACTTATGGCTGATTGATAATTGATCCATCCTGGAGAAAGATGCCTACGTAGGAACTATGAAGAAAGGTACAATAAGTATGCACGATAATCTATGAATAGATATCTTGATCTAGAAATCTATTAACAGATGAAAATCCCCATGAAATTCTTTATCAGTGGAGTTTATCTTATTCTTATTATTGCTAAAATCTTTCACTTTCTACCATCAAAATATTTGATCATTTATAGCCAAAATCAGTTCTAAAGATTAATAGAGTCTACTGCTCTCAAAACTTAAACAGTAATTGTCTCAGAATTTAAAATTTTATATTCTTCCTAAATGGTCCATCAAGATATAATATGCAGTCAACTATTTCATTAGCATCAATATCAACCATCTCCACATCTAGCAAATTAACAATCAGTTTTGAACATGCTATATCCATAATAAAAGTTCTCTTAGTAAAATTCACTATATATACATATCCATCCTAACTCAAATTCAGAAAGTACTCAATTGTGATTAATCAAAAACATGTAATTAACTATTTCATTCCCAAAATATCATTAATATTAATCATCCATATAACCAGCAGATTAGCTCATAATCTTAAACTTACAATATCAACAATGTAAGTTCTACAAATAAAAATTCATTATATACATCCACATTTAAATTTAGATTTACTAACTTCAAATCCACATATCAACTCAATTGCAATATGGACATATGATGTTATCTTAGTCATATTAGTCATCAATTGAAATTTTTCACTACTATGTTTATTCCATATATTCATCTATCTTTTATTGCATATCCAATTAAAATTTCATCTCCCATATTATTTAAAGGTCTGAAACTGCTACGAATCATTTCCAACAAGTTTAATGGAGCTAAAACCTCTAGAAGCCCCTTGACCTCCCTACTGATCAAGGCTACCAGCCAGGGAGCCCACATAATATCATTGGCTTGCGATGGTTCATTCTCAATTTCTATCAAACTTGTAATTCTTGATAAACTTTAAATTTCAAGCTTCCAAAGCAAAATTCCTGAAATTCCTTTAAAGTCATAATTGTCTCAATATCATCCTAGTATTTTGCCTAGAGTGTCATTATGCATATGTCCCTAAGATCATAACCTGGGTCCTGTGGGTTATGGGCCCACCACGCTTCTGCTGCATACTCTGATGTTGCATGTCCTGCATAGACTGCGCCATACCCGAGAGAGCTTGAAGCATCTCGGACTGGAATCGCTGGTGCTCAATTTTTACTGGGTTGGCAGGAGCCGAACCTCCAGTAGTTCCTTGACCCACCGGCTGATCAGCATTACCGGCCAGAGAGTCCTCCTCATTTTGTTGGCTCCTAATACGGCGAGCCATAACTATATCCTGTTAAATTAGATGTGGTTAATATCATCATAAGCTAAAGTGTCAGGTGTCTCTAAGTATAATGTCATCCAAATATGTTCACTCCGTGTTATCATGTCAATATGTCTGTGTCCCTAGGGTCATAAGTTCTCTACCTGTTATCATGTCAATATGTCCGTGTCCGCTCTGATACCATAAAAGCTGTCACGCCCCAGACCCAAATATCGGGCTAGGGTGACAACCCGCCGCATGCCGAGCATGCAAGGCGTCCCAAAATTTACACATCGATCATTATAAGGCAATAGTATAATAAGTCAATCCAAATCCACACTTTATTACAAACCACTCATATAAGTTTTGGGCTACAAGCCCTACACACAAGTAATGCTGGGGTAAATGCAAAATAATGGTCTTGTTTATTTAATAGAAGATCCATCACCCCACTAATCCATCTTCAACCTCGTGGCTCTGACAAAAACATTGTAAGATTTTTATGAGTTTACACTCAGTAAGTAAGCCACGTTATACAGTCAAATCATAGCATATCAGCATATCAATCAATAAGCACATAAGTGGTTTGCATGCTTAAACATTATACAATTACTCAAACATGCAATGTAAGTAAACCCACTATTTATACTCTCAATGGTAACTGTAAATGTGACCCACGGCCCTGCAATATCTCAATAGTGTACCAACAAGCATCCCCCCTACTGAAAGGGTCGAAATACCATAGTGTACCAACAAGCATCCCCCCTACTGAAAGGGTCGAAATACCATAGTGTACCAACAAGCATTCCCTTAAAGCATCCCTCCTACTGAAAGGGTCGAAATACCAGGGTCACGCCATGTCAAAATCCACCAGAACACATACTCTATATGTGTGATGCCACATCATAGAACCAGAACACATCCTCTAGATGTGTAGGTGGCATAAACAAGCAGAACACGTCCTCTAGACGTGCGTGTGGTATGACATGATAAAGGAGAACCACGGCGACACATAACAGTACCTCACATCACATGCACTCATCATATCAATAACAACTCAATATTGCATAAACAGTGGATTATACCTACTGAATAATTGCATGTAATATATCACATCAATGTCATAATAACTGCATCTCTCATGCATAGCATCCACATATGAAATCATAGCACATAAACAGCCATGTATTCATAATATACATCTACTTACAATTTAGCCAATGACAATTCTTCACATCACAATTCACAATTTAAACATTCATGAATCAATTATTAAATACTGATAACTGGCTTACTTACCTCAGTACGCTATCCAACAGGTATAAATAAGCTAGTCAAATGTCTGAGCACCTACAGGATCATTTACACAATTAATTTATTAGCAAGAAATATTAAAATGACCCTTAGAATTTCTATCCAAACTATTTCACGGGCCCTACTTTGGGCTCGAATATCTCTCCCACTATACATACCCAAATGGGGAAGTAAAAATACCTCAAGAAACTAGAATTCACCAAGATTCTAGCCATATAATTATTTTGCTAATCCCGGCCCGATACGAGGCCCAAAATTCAGCCCAAAGTCAGCTCGCTGCACGGCCCAAAAGGCCTGAACCGACCGGCCTAGCCGGCCCGGTTCAACCCCTTCCACCCGATCCCCTGTTTCACCGAACAAGGGACGGGAACGTGGCCGGTGGCCGGGGCCGCCGCCGGCCAAATTGAGGGCGGCCCGGCCGCCGGTGGCCGGGCCAGAGCCGGCCGCCACCGCGGCCGGCCGCCAAACCTCCTCCCTCTCCCTCAATTTGATACGTCTTCTTCCACTCACCCGCGCGGCACGGTGCTGTGCCAGCGGCACGGCCGGCCACCTTGGCCGGCCGGACCTCCACCGGACGCACGCCCGGCGCCGGTGGAGGCGACAGGCCAAAGCTCGGGCCCGGCGAGGCGGCGAGCACGCCGCCGGGCCCGAACCAACCGGTGGAAGCCGAACCGGCTTCCGTCACCATGCGAGAGGAGGGCCAATTGGCCCTCTCTCTCTTCTCTCTCTCCACCACCCAGCCAGACACCTCCCCCGGCGCCGGTGGAGTCGTCGACCAAATCTCAGGCCCGGCGAGGCAGCGAACACGCCGCCGGGCCTGAACCAAGGGGGACGACCGGGTTTCCATCTCTGTGCCTCCCAAGCTCTCTCTGTCTCCCGGTCTCTTTCTCTCTCTCACGCCATCTCTCTCTCTCTCTCTCTCTCTCTCTCTCTCTCTCTCTCTAGAAGCTAGGGATTTACCTGATGGATGAAGCGCCAGCGTGAAGGAAGAAGTCCTTCTCCCCCCTATTTATTCACCTGCGCAGCGCCTCAGATCTAGGGTTTCTCGGAAGACTAAGCGCTTCGCTTGGAGCGAAGCGTTAGTCTGGGGAACCCAAAAGTCAGGAGCTTGGTTCATCTGAACCAAGCCTGGTTCATCTGAACCAAATCTGGTTCGTTTGAACCGGGTATTACAATGCTGCTGCAGAGATGATTCAATCTGGTGTCTACCGTTGTAGTGCAATGCTACACCCACCTGGCACGGTGAATTATTTCATGACTTTGGATGGCTATACACCCATCAGCCAAGTTTTGAGTTTTGATTATCATTCAGCGCCAAGTGTTCAGTTGAATGGAGGGGTTACCTCATCAGAAGATGATGATGACAAGCTAAAGTGGAAAGAATTTCAGGTGCAGAGACAAGGCTTCCTCATTTGCTTTTCTCTACAACGAACAATATTTTCATTCGATCCAATAGGACACAAACAAAATCCCTGAAGGAAGCAAAAACATATGCATTAGTCACCTCTCCTTTAATCGAAAAGGACTGGATGAATATCCTTACATTAAGTGGCAACATTGAAGCCTCACATGTACCAGCTACTAGAGACTTGTTTGAGCTGGTTTTGAAAAATAAGTTGCAAGAATGGCTTTTGGAGAAGGTAGCTGAAGGTTGTAAAACAACTGAACATGATAGTCAAGGTCAAAGAGCCATCCACCTGTGTGCTATTTTAGATTATGCATGGGTTGTTCCTTTATTTTTCTTGTCAGGCATGTATTTGGATTTTTGAGATGCTTCTGGCTGGACGGTGTTGCATTGGGCAGCATATTTTAAGAGGTATAATATCTTCGATATTAAAATTCAATTTAGAAGATGCAAATTTCTTTTCTGTTAAATGTTCTCTATGATTTTAACTAAAGTTGTCCATACTGAGAACTAGAACCATTTTAGTATTGGACCAGTACTATTCCGTACAGAACGTAGCAGATCGGACTAGTATGGTTTGGTATGGACCGATGATATATATTGATCAGGTGGAATAGGAGGCCCCAACTCATGAACTGTCCCAAACCGAACGGTTTAGTATGGTTTGGTATATTGTTATAGGATCGGTATATGCAGTTTGCCTTTCGCACCAAGTCGGAAGGTTGAATCGTCTCGGTTCTAGACTGGTTTGTTTTGGTTCACCCCCTGGACCTCTCGATTCGAGATGATTTGGCATACCTTGATTTCAACATTTAGGCCAAAGGTCTTCAGTTGAAAAAAAAAAAAAGAGAGAAGATTTGGATGTCTTGTCACATCTTAGTCCATTATTGACTTGTCCCTTCTGATACTCAGGATATAACCATGCAAAATGACCCATGCAAAGGTCCCAACAAATTTTGGCTTTGTTTGGATCTTTGAAGGGGAAGGAAAGAGTAAAAAAGAAGGAAAGGGATAGAAGAGAAAGGAAGGGTTGTTCTTCCTCTCTTGTTTAGAAAGGATGGAAGACGAAAGAAAGGTAATATCAATAATCTTGTTTGGATGAAGGGGGAAGAAAAGAAGGGAAAGAGTTATGTGACAATTATATCCCTTTAAAATAAGAATGAACCAAGAGAATGGAAGAATGAAGAATAGAAAATAAAGGGACATTTTGGTCTTTCAAGAAAATATGACTTAAACTTTTTCTCCTCTCCCAGCTTATCCTCCGATTTGGGGGTTAACAAATTTACCCTCATTGAGAGGAAAAGAAGGGAACCGATTACTCTCATTCCCTTTTCCCTCTTTCTCTCACCCTCCTTCCAAACAAGGTAACTTATAACCTTTCTCCTCCATTTCCTTTTCCCCTCCCCTCCATTCCCTCTCATCCAAACAGACCCTAAAGGGTCCCACCAAATTTAAAACTTTAAGTATCAAGAGTTCTTCTTCAGGGAGGGAATGTAGCCAAAATCACCCATGCTATGCAAAAGCATATAGAGAATATGGCATGTATAGGTGTAATAACAAGAAGGGAATGGCCTTTTATATTAGAAACCAGTGGTATTTACAGGTTGTGGATCTGTTTATCCTTCCTTTGATGGCTTGAGGATCCAAAATGTGCCATGAGAGAGCACCGTTTAGTCTATGCTGCATCACAATAATTGACAATGCAGCTGTAGCTATTTAAATTAAATGTCTTGAGTAGACAAATTCTATCCTATAAACAATATAATCATATCAATGACTGGATTCTATGTTAGAAAATCAGTTCCATATGTGACTATTATACAACATGATAGCATTACTGACAATCTTGTGCATGTTGTGCATGAAATCTTAAATGACTCAACCAAGTTATAGATCATCATGATTAATCTGAATGCAATTCAGATGCCTCAAACGTTTGATCGTTAGTTTGCACCCTTTTTTTCTCCTTTTCCTATACGTGTTGTCCCAGTGAGGTTCTAATGAACATGAAGGAATCTATTAACTCATGGAAAAAATGGTTGCTGCTCTTTTATCTGCTGGGGCAAATCCAAGCTTGGTCACAGATCCTACTCCAGAATTCCCTGGTGGATGCAATACTACTGATTTAGCTTCAAAACAAGGGCAAGGCTTGGCTGCGTATCTTGCAGAAATGGGATTAATTGCACATTTTCAGGCTATGTATGTCCTTGGTCTGGGAACATAACTGCACCCATGCATGCTACCTGGTTTGACCAACCAAGTGAGCTCCGAACATGTATGTACGATGTACTGAGAACCTTATAAGTGAGCAAGAACTTTGTCTAAAAGAATCATTAGCAGCATATAGAAATGCGACGGATGCAGCAGCGAATTGTATACAAGCTGCGTTGAGGGAGCGTGTTTTGAAGCAACAAACAAAATAAAGCAGTTCTGTTGGCTAAGCCTGAGATGGAAGCAGCCCAGATAGTTGCTGCTCTAAAGATTCAGCATGCCTTCCGCAATTACAGCTGACGAAGGACAATGAGGGCTGCTACACGAATACAAAGCCGCTTCCATACCTGGAAGATTCGAAGAAATTAATTTCCTTAACTTGTGTAAGCTGACCGTCAAGATCCAGGTAATCTTGTTTGGATTCAGCAATAAAAATTTTATCCACTTTTTGCAGTGGAAATTTTATCAACCTCTGTAGTCAATGTTAGTGTGTGCCCTAGATCCAATCAGATTAGATGCTAGTTTGTACACATTTCTTTATGAATGCAAATCAAATTTATAGGTTTCTTTATCTATCCGGATGTAATATATATATATAAGAGATAAATTTTACCATTGAGATAAAGTCCAAAAGAATGTGAACTATGCATATGAAATTTGTAATAGAGATTACAAATTGTGAGATCCAAAATTGCACATTATGATTCGATTCTTTAAAATTTTCTAGTCGATGCATAGATAGGATTGGACACTGTCAAACGCCGATGAGACTAGCACACATTGCATATCATCACCCTTATGGTGAGTAGTTGATCTCGCAAGCTGAAGTATGAAGATACTAGGATAGGTGCATGGATGCTCGTTATTGTAATGATGCATTGGATGACCCGCACAGAGATCCTATATGGATATTCTATATAGTGTCGATGGTTGATATCTGATGAGGTGGTGCGAGTGATCCTTTGACTTAAGATCTTAATTTCACCTCATATGTGGAATGTCATGCTTTGACGATATACAAATGTCGCTCTGGCCATGGATGGCAAATATTGTGTCGGTTGGGTATAACATGAAGCACATGAAGGTGGTGTTTGATCAAGATAGGATTCGTCTGTCTTGATAGAAAAGGTTAAATCCCATGGCCACTTGATGGATTAAATTGACTGTTAAATCCTTGCAAGGTTGAGTTGGAATTCGAAATGGTTTTGAAGTTCTAATTCATGTGAGTCAATTTTTTTGAGATCAAGTAAATAAAAGATCAATTACATAGTTGACACATTTCATACCACCGATTGATTTGGGATATATGACGAAAAGATTGAATCGTACGTTAACCGTTCATGGACAGGTGTTGCTGACTACATCAACAAAACCCTTAACACTTGGGTGGTCATGATGCTTTGCTAGAGGCCGCTCATGATCTATAATTATGGATTCTTTGACTTAATCAAAGAGTTGATTTGGTTAAAGAATTGACTTGGACAAGGTGTTGATCAAGTCATCCCTAGGGTCAATATTAGGGATATGATTATTACCAATGTGTCAAGGGACCTAATCAGTCACACACTTTAAGAAGATTTTGGATGAAGTTAAAATGGAAATTAAGTTGGACTTAGTTCAGATTAGATGACCAATAATTAAAATTGGATTTGACTCGATCTTAATGAGAGAACATGAAATTGATGAATAGGATTCATCATAGAGGAAAAAATTTTGTGTTCAAGGGAGAGACCTTTTGTATATGTGATGTACATATAAAATTCATTAATTGAATACTTAATAGGCTTGATCCATATGATGGATGACTTAGATTAATTGAGATTAATAATGTGATATTTAATTAGGTCCATATGATGGCATGATTTGATTCATGGAAACCCAATTGAGCCGAGAGCTGAGATCGTGCCACATAGAGGATGGATCTATGCCCATGTGATGGACATGACCCATCTCCGAGGAAACACCCATGATTTGGGGCATCATCATGAAGCCAAATTCGAGGTTGCGATGTTGGTTTCATGGGATAACCAATTTTCTATTTTTTTAGGGATGTAGTTTGGTGATTGTAATCCTAACATTATCATGATAACAAATATCTTAAATTTATTAGGATAATTTGTTATCAACTTGATATGGTTGAATGGTTGGTGGTTGAAACAAAATCCCCTTTTTATGAAACCACACAACCTTCTTTTTATTTATAAAAAAGGAGAGAGACACCTCTTTCGAGAGACACGCCTAACTCCTCTTTTTTCTCTCTCTTAGATGTCTAATACCCACTTTCTCTCTCTAAAATGTTCTTTCTCTCTCTACGACATCCTTCTCTCTCGAATTGATTAAAGGAAGGTTTTCTCTCTCTTCTTGGTTGATCAAGAAAATAGCATAATAGTGATGAAAATTTCCATCACTATTCCATCACAAACTGGGTTTAGTGACGAAAATCTTATCGTCACCATTTTTGCCGTCACTAAATTTAGTGACGGAAAGAGCGTCTCTCACAAAGTAATAGCGATGGATTTGTGAGGGAATATATTTTCGTGACTAAATAATAGTTGCGGAAAGAGGCTATGTCTGTCACTAAATTATGATGGATTAGTGATGAACTATTCGTCACTCATTATTCTGTCACTATTACATCACAAAAATTTTCATCACTATTCCATCACAATTTAGTGACGGATTATTGACGAAAATTTAGTCACTAAAAGTTCCGTCACTAGTCCGTCACAAATATTTCATCACAATTTAGTGATAAATTATTGATGGAATGTGTGTCACTAATAGTTCCATCACTATGCCATCATAATTTGCTGACGGATTAGTGACGAAAGAATCCATCAGTTATCCGTCATTGTTTCATCACTAATCAATTACTAATGTTTTCATCACTAATCCATCACTATTATTTCTGTCAAAAATCCATAACTAATCCATCATTAACCTAATAAAATTTCATCAAATTATATACAAATATACAATTTAGATACAATTAGGTATGACTCACTAATCATTTGATTTCGAAATCATTTATTGCCATGCTAAAGCATGGCCCAACTAAAAAACAGCAAATTGTGCATATAACTATGCAGAGTCACTTATTTAAGTACAATTTAAAAGTCTTAATAGGTTTCCAGGATGATGCTCTTTTTTTTTATACCTCTTCTCTTCCTTGAAAAGTAATATATGCTGTGTAAACCTTACTTAATTCAAGATCTCATATAGAACTCAATCCCATGAGTTGCAAGAATCTGTGTATTAGAGATAAAGCAAAGAATTAACTAAACATATAACAGGGTGACTAATCCAGAGCAGCTTTATTCCTTCTTACAGCTATGAGCATCATGTTTCAAAGTCCACTTGCTTGCTGGCCATATAGAGGAGCTGTTCTCAGAGTCTTGCAAATCAGACGTGCTGGATGATTTCCGAACAGCAGAAAACCCATCAGCCATGAGAGAGTCTCCAAAAGGAACACCATTTGAGCGACACGTGTCCATATCAGTTCGGCTCCCTGATTTTGGCCTCAGAGCTAGGCCTTTCGCTGTCCTTCCTGAGAATCCTCCACTGCTATTCTCACAACAATTCTGGTTTTTGTTGCAATGGATGGAAATCAGCTTTTTGCCGCCTCCTAATCGATCTCTCAGCCTCATTGTTGTCGACAGCTTCAGCTACTATCTTGTCCCCCACACTCTCACCATTTTCTGATGAGATTCCATTTGCCACACTTCTAGACCTATTATTCCGGATATGAAGTGGGTCAGAGATTGGTGATTCACGAGGCAATGTCTCATCCTCCAAGCAAAGGGACCTGCGTATCTTGTAGATGGTCATTTCAGTACCGTCAGGTGTTCGACACCTTTTAGGGGGGGTGAGGCCATAGTATATCCCTGCAAACTGCTCATGGCTGGGGAGATTTTGGACAGAGGGGGTTTCAACTTGAGCGAATGAAATGAATCTAAGATGTCAATATGGGGACGGGGAGGAGTCTGTTCTCTGTAATAATTTCTAGAATTATAAGAGAAGTGATGTGGCCAGTTGACCCCATGGGCAATAAAGGCAATAATTTTTGGATGGCATCCTCTCACAATTTCCAAGACGATTTTTTTAGACGGTCGGCGGCCTTCTTGGACGGCTTAATTCCTAGGCGGCCTCACTATTCTACTTGGCCTTCTTTACAAAGGACTTGGCCGGTATTAAATATTTCATCCATGTCATTGCCCTTGCTGCAACAAGTGTATCGTCATAATGAAGACAGAGAACAAGGGGAAAAAGGGTCACATGCGTGGGTTCTCCCAAGGGTCATTAATATTCGGCAGTCAAGTCAACATGCTAGAGAATTTAATGGTGCAGAAACAATTAATGACTTGACAACATTTAATTGAATGAAGCGTCATGTATGAGAAAAGAGGAGAAAGTCCAAGTCGGCCTCCTCCTGCTCTCTTCCAAGTCGGCCCCGCTTCGGCATCGTCCCGTCCCGGTCTCATTCAAGTCGGCCCCGCCCCGGCACTCCATCTCGGCATTTCCGAAGGAAGGGAGAAGTCCAAGTCGTCCCCACCCCGGCACTCCATCTCGGCGTCCCGTCCCGGCATTTATGGCTTTCAGTTGATCAGCATTTAATGGAATGGAGTGTCACGGATGCATAATGAGAAGAGAAGAGAAAGACCAAGTCCCGCACTCTTCTAGGTCGGCCCCGCCTTGGCATCGTCCCATTTCGGCCTCTTCCAAGTCAGCCCCGCCTCGACACATTTAATGGCCTCTTCCAAGTCGGCCCCGCCTCAACACATTTAATGGCCTCTTCCAAGTAGGCCCCGCCTCGACACTCTCTCGGCCCTCTCTTTCAAGTCGGCCCCGCCTTGGCACATTTAATGGCCTCTTCCAAGTTGGCCCGCTTCGGCACTCTCTCGGCCCTCTCTTCTAAGTCGGCTTTTAATGGCCTCATTCAAGTCGGCCCCGCCTCGACACTCTCGGCCCTTTCTTCCAAGTCGGCCCCGCCTCGACCCTCTCTTCCAAGTCGGCCCCGCCTCGGTACATTTAATGGCCCCATTCAAGTCGGCCCTGCCTCGGCACTCTCTCCGCCCTTTCTTCCAAGTCGGCCCCGCCTCGGCATATTTAATGGCCTCTTCCAAGTTGGCCCTGCGTCGGCACTCTCTTGGCCCTTTCTTCTAAGTCGGCCCCGCCTCGGCACATTTAATGGCCCCATTCAAGTCGGCCCCGCCTCGACACTCTCTTAGCCCTCTCTTCCCCCTCCTCGGCACATTTAATGGCCTCATTGTTGGCCCCGCCTCGGCACTCTCTTGGCCCTCTCTTCCAAGTCGGCCCTGCCTCGGCACATTTAATGGCCTCATTCAAATCGGCTCCGCCTCGAAACTCTCTCGACCCTCTCTTCTAAGTCGGCCCTGCCTCAGCACATTTAATGGCCTCATTCAAGTCGGCCCTGTCTCGGCACTCTCTCGACCCTCTCTTCCAAGTCGGCCCCGCCTCGGCACATTTAATGGCCTCTTCCAAGTTGCCCCGCCTCGGCACTCTCTCGGCCCTCTCTTCCAAGTCGGCCCCACTTCGGCACATTTAATGGCCTCTTCCAAGTCGGCCCCGCCTCAGCACTCTCTCGGCCCTCTCTTCTAAGTCGGCCTGCCTCGGCACATTTAATGGCCCCATTCAAGTCGGCCCCGCCTCGACACTCTCTTGGCCCTCTCTTCTAAGTCGGCCCGTCTAGGCACATTTAATGGCCTCATTCAAGTCGGCCCCGCCTCGACACTCTCTCGGCCCTCTCTTCCAAGTCGGCCCCGCCTCGGCACATTTAATGGCCTCATTCAAGTTGGCCCCGCCTCGGCACTCTCTCGGCCCTCTCTTTCAAGTCGGCACATTTAATGGCCTCTACCAAGTCGGCCCCGCCTCGGCACTCTCTCGACGCTCTCTTTCAAGTCGGCCCCGACTCGGCACATTTAATGGCCTCTTCCAAGTCGGCCCCGCCTCGGCACTCTCTTGGCCCTCTCTTCTAGTCGGCCCCGCCTCATCATATTTAATGGCCTCTTCCAAGTCAGCCCCGCCTCGACACATTTAGTGGAATAGAGCGTCACGAACGCGAAGAGAGGGAGAAAGTCCAAGTCGGCCTCCTCCCGCTCTCTTCCAAGTCGGCCCGCCCTGGCATCGTCCCGTCTCGGCTTCCACAGCCATATTATATCTTTCACACCAAAGTTATGGCCTCATAATGGCCACGTGCATCCACCGCATTTATTGCCTTATTCTCTCTCATATATAAAGGCATTTATGGCTGCCATGTTGGCAAGTATTTAATGGAATGAAGATGCGAAGGAAGGGAGATGTCCAAGTCGGCCTCCTCCCGCTCTCTTCAAAGTCGGCCTCCTCCCGCTCTCATTCAAGTCTGCCCCCGCCTCATTTAAGTTGGCCATCTCATTTAAGTCGGCCCCACATCATTTAAGTCGATCCTCTCATTCAAGTCGGCCCCGTATCACCATTGTCCCGTCCCCGCCTCTTCCAAGTCAGTCCCACCTCATTCAAGTCGGCCCCGCCTCGGCATCGTCCCGTCCCGGCCTCTTCCAAGTTGGCCCCGCCTCGGCATCATCCAGTCTCGGCTTCCACAACCACATCATGTCTCTTGCACAAAGGCATTTATGGTCTCATAAAGGTCACGTGCTCGGCCACCTCGGCCCCGGTCATGAACAGTGCCATGCAAGCACTCTATAATCAACACTTTACAAGGGACAGCTAGCTTCAACTCCCAACTCTTTCATCTTAGACAGATGTGTGGCTCGTGATGGTGATGAGACTCCACCACCTTTTATCTCTCTTCCTTGTAGCGGTCAAATTAAGTGGACACCCACTCTGACGAAACTTGACCCACCAACCAGCTGCAGCCACCCACTTTGATGGGATTTGACCTGCAGTCCTGACATATCAAATAAGGAAGCATGCTCTGCCATTGCTGCCATCACCTTAAATGCTCTTACAAGTGGCAGCACCCCAAGCCTCACAGACATCAACTCTGACACTTCACCCACCAAAGTCATCATTATGAGGCCTCAACTACTCAAATCAGATAGACTCCATACACCTATAAAATGGATAAGAGGGACCCTCGACCAGGTAACTAAGAACTGATAACGCACTCATAACACTCCTAAATGCTCATTCTTGCTCACAGAGAGCTTTTCTTTGAGCCTCTCTCTTTCTCTTTTGAGCTTTCTCAAGCTCACGGCTATTGCCCAGAGCACTGACTTGAGCGTCGAAGGGTCCCCGTCGGAATCTCCGGCCTTCGGGACTTTTTGCAGGCTCCCAAACGCGAGAAGCTCGCCGGAAGATCCTGGGCTCGCTGGAGAAGGCGATCGGACGCTCGCAGACGTTCGAGGGGAGTGATCTGGCAGCATCAAGAAGTATAGTAAGGAAAAAATTTTGCTGTTTTCAACTACAAAACATGATGGCGAACAATTGAAAAGTGCTAAATTAAATCATGAATCATGCAAACAGATTTCTGAGATCAAGAAAATTGCATGAATAAAATACATGAGCAAGTATAGTGCTAAAACAACCAGCAACCATCTGTGAATCAGTCTCATAAGATTGTACCATCGATGACCAGTCTACTTTGAATTTTCAATAGATAGAACACAAGATAATGTCAATCATAAATGCCATGGTTGAACGGCCACACATTTTGTTTATGCCATCATAACCTTTCTCGCAAAGAAAGCTTATAAGTTATGCACAAGATGATGTTTTCCAAAGTAACACCTTTCTAATAAACAATCAAACATCAGAATCAAAAAAGCAGTTAAACAATTAACTAATCCATCTAAAGTTCATGACCACCCTGTGAAAAAGGCATGTCAATGGCATCTAATAACAATCAACCAATGATTTTCTACCTTTTGGTCCCCTAAGAATAAATTGTGAGCAATATCAACCATGAGTTACTGCATTACAGCATGTTCATGCATACAACATCAGATTCTACAGTCTAAGATTCCTCAAAGCTGGACTTGAATGTCTCTTGACAACGTAATGAAGGGAGGATAGAGAATAGCTAATATTTAAGACACCATGAAATTCACCAAACTATTGTAACAAGGGATATGACTCAAAGAGAAGGTTCACGCCCTACAATAATTTGATTCTTCTGTCATCCTTATCTGCTAAGCAACTTCAATGGTAAAGATGAGCAAAAGCAGATTAAAAGAAAGGTAGTAAAAGATTAGAGACATGGACAATTTCCCAACTAAAAAGATCAGAGGGAGAATAATCAGCTATTAAAATATAGTACCTTCTTGACAGCAGCCTCCTTCTTGGCAACTTCAGACTGCAGCTCCTGCCGCAAAGAATCGATTTCAGCCTTCTGGGCAGTCCTTG
This sequence comes from Calamus simplicifolius, assembly GCA_900491605.1. NCBI lineage: Eukaryota > Viridiplantae > Streptophyta > Magnoliopsida > Arecales > Arecaceae > Calamus > Calamus simplicifolius. Next base: position 374,154 of record UESW01002429.1, read on the forward strand.
CTGCCTCAACTGCACGCTTCTCCGTTTCAATCTCCCTCGTCCTGTTTGTCAGACTACCCAACTCTGCCTCAAGCCTCCTGAACTTCCTTGAAATCTCGTCATTCAACTTCTCCATATCCGCAACTTGAGACCGCAGCCCTTCCCCTTCCTTCTTTAGCGATTCCACAGTAGAATTAGAGTCATTAAGATCAGCTTCCAGTCCACGGGTTCCCTCGGAAAGATTCCGAACCTCCGATTCCAGGGACGAGACATTCTTGACAGCAGCCTCCTTCTTGGCAACTTCAGATTGCAGCTCCTCTACGATCTTGACGTTCTTCTTTTCCATCTCCGCAATCTTCAATGACATTCTTCATTGAAAGAATGGAAGCCTTCAAACCATCAGCCTCAGCCTCCAGTCTTTGGTTGTTCTCGACAAGGCTCTGACGCTCTGCTTCCAAACCCAATACCTTCGCATCACTCACCTCATTCTTGGCCTTCACCTCATCGAGGCGGATTTCCATGAAAGCATTCTCCAGGAGAACAGAGTCGAGGGATTTTTCCCCATGAGAAAATGGTTTTTGCGGTAAGAACCGGAGCTCCAAGGTCCTGTCCCAAAGTACCTTTAAAGCAAGAATGGATAAAAGGTTAATGAACAAAAATAGCTTACTGATCTGAGATAGAAGCAATAGGTCTTATATTTGGAATATGGAAATAATCATGAATGAAACTTTACACAAAATATACCAATGAATTAAGTGCAGGATAGTTCAGTTGTAAAATATATGTCAAGTTCCACCCATGACTGATGTCTGATTGCTCTACCACTAGTACTGGCATATATTACTACTAAAATCCATGTAGATGAATTGCTACCAGAAACAACACCACTAGTGAATGATTAGAGGCAGTCCACACAAAAAAAAAAAAAAAAGAGAGCAAGAATTGTGTCTATTTAAGAAACTCTTGAACAGTCCAAACCATTGAGAACACTTCTCAGTATAGAAAAATAGGCACTTAAATATAATGGAATAGATGTTTGAACAGGTTGGAGGAGAGCAAACCAGCCAACCTGTGACAGATGTTTCCACTTCCAGCTATCAAGTTGCTTGCTCACTGCATCCAACAGAGAAGGAACAAGCCCTACAAACCTTCTGTTAATTTGGATTCTCTTTTTTTTGGAAGTCCTGGAAGGTTGAAGTCATCATTAGATTCATTAAAATTGCATTCGGAATGCCGACTCACACATCAACTGTTACTGGGCAAAACCTGGCAGGTATTATTAAAATTGCTTCTAATATTTTTATAATCATTATAATAATTTATATTAAGTTAAATATTAGAATTTTTTATATGAATTAAGAGTATCCTAACCATTAAATTTTAAGCTAATATCATTATTTAAATTAATTTTGGATCCTTAATAGGTGCAACAAAACACATCATATAAATCTTTAATAATTTTTAAAAAATTCACCCTATAACAAATGCCTCATAAATGTAGTTCGATATGGTATCAAATTTTATGGTGTCACTTTTTAAATAAAAAATATGGTAAGCATTCAATAAATTATATTAAAATTTATTTTTAAATTTAATACCTTTTAAAATAAAATATTAAAAAAATTTAATTGTCATACACATCTTAATTTTTTTAATTTTAAAAATAATTAATTCTTTTTAATATAATAATTAAATAGTTGAATTGGCTATTTACGGACTCATTTAGATAGTGTTTGGATGCCCTATTCCTTATTGGAATAGGGCTTTATTCCATGCTATTCCCTCAAACATGCATAAAAAAGATAGTGGCCCCGAATTGTTATTTCGATCAAACGTCCTTATTCTAAAATTCGTATTCCATGCTCTCCAATAGAATAGCTCTATTCCCATTTACCGTATTCCAAGGGTAGTAGCTTTTAACTATTACCCTCTCTATCAAAAAAATTTATGATATTAAATATGAAGGAGGAAAAGATGTAGTCTTGCCTAACCGTTAGCAATATATGTACATAACAATGTCTACCGCAAAAAGGTAATTGTATAATCCACTTTTCTCTTGCTAACCATTACTAATATATATACATACATACATACTTTTAAGAGATCATAATAATAAATTAATTAAAAAAATAATTTATTTAAGAAATTATATTAATAAATAAATCAATAATTCATTTTTTCTTATCATTTGATCAAAGGTATTTTTGAAATTTCTAAAAAATCTTCATTTATTCCTAATGAAATACATGCTTATTTTCAAATCATTCAAACACCATTTGGAATAACACTGCATTAATTATATTGAAATAAAATAAAATATCAGATTTTAAATTAAATAAAAATTTTAAATAATAAATAAATAAATTATTTTTAGAAAAATGATATTTTTATATTTATAATAACTTTTTAACATTTAAACATTGCCTTGTGTAATACCAACATTCTTAATGCATTTATGTACGATACCGGCCTAACCTTTTCTCTTTCACGTTTTCCTTCTCAACCTTTCTCCCATGAGACTTTACAACCATTTGCACGTGACTGTTCACTAGTTTTTCTTTAACATTTATTATTTATTGAAATATTTTTTTATCAACCATAAATTTGAAGGTTTAAATACTTTATTCAACATTTATTATTTTATTAAAATTAAAAAAAATACGCATCTAGATTCTAGTTTTATTCATAACAAACTATAAATACGTAAAAAATTATATGGAAATAATATTTTGACCAACCAATCTATTAGCTACATCACTTTTTTATCAAGGTTGTAAATAGATCAAATCGATTTATGATTCAATCCAGTCTCAGTCGATTAAACTTGACTTTACCTATTTTTAAAAATTTATGGACCATGTCAAATTTGAAAATTGAACCCTATCTAAATTGTAGGTTAAATCTAAAACTTGTATTTTTGACTTGACTCAATATGAGCATGATTCGATCTAGCCCATAAATATTAATTATATAAATCTTATTTTTTTCACTCCATATCTATCAATTAAGTGCTCTTTCATTTAAACTAATTTTTCTTTTCATTTTAACAACTTGATTTTTTTTCATCCTTTTTCATTTAATTATTTAAAGTATTTTTATTTTATTATCTATTTTGATGAATTCTTATTTGATATATTTTTAAATATATCAATAAATATGTTAAATATCATAATTTATAAACTTAAAAATAATTATTTTCTTAAATATAATTAAAAGTTTTGAAAAATTTAAGTTTAAGCTGAATTTTTAATACCTCACCAATGGTGTCCTCCCCGATGACCCTTCCAAGGCCAGACTCCTTAAGTGGCGAGCTTCCAAATTTCTGATAATGGATGGACGCCTGTACCAGAGGTCCTTCTCGTATCCCCTCCTCAAGTGTGTCGGTCCTATTGAGGCTGACTATATTCTCCACAAAATTCATGAAGGTGCATGTGGGAACCATCTGGGGGCGCTAGCGTATAAAGCCCTTCGCCAGGGATATTATTGGCTCACCATGCGAGAAGATGCGGCCGAATTGGTGCAAAAATGTGACAGTTGCCAACCGCACGCCAACATCCAGCGGCAGCCCACTTCTCACTTAAGTCCCATCTCTGCTCCGTGGCCCTTCGCCCAATGGGGGATGGACATTTTGGGACCATTTCCCCCTGCCTCCGGCCAACGAAGATTTTTGCTAGTCGCTATCGACCACTTCATCAAATGGGTGGAGGCCGAAGCTCTAGCCAAAATAACTGAAGCAAGAGTGAGAACCTTCTTCTGGAAATCCATAATTTACCATTTTGGGCTTCCCAACACTCTCATCACAGACAACGGCCGACAGTTCGACAACGCCCCCTTCAGAGAATTTTGTAGCGAGTTAGGAATCAATCAGAGATTCACCTCCGTCGGACACCCACAGACCAATGGGGCAGCTGAAGTAACTAATCATACTATTCTTTAGGGGCTCCGAACACGGCTCGATGACTTTAAAGGGAGGTGGGTGGAAGAACTTCCCCATGTCTTGTGGGCCTATCATACAACTCCAAGAACTCCCACCGGTGAAACCCCGTTCAGTCTTATTTTCGGATCCGAGGCCATCATCCCAGTGGAAATCGGGGTCCCCAGTCCCCGAGTAGAAGCCTACAATGAGGAGGACAACTCAGCCCAACTGAGGGCCAGCTTGGATCTCATTGAGGAGACGTGCGATCAAGCACGAATCCAGATGGCTGCTTATCGACAAAAAGTGGCAAGGTATTACAATGCCCGCATTAGGCCCCGGGTGTTCCGACCCAGGGACTTAGTCCTCCGGAAGGCCGAGGTCTCGAGACCAATAGAGGGAGGAAAATTATCACCTAACTGGGAGGGGCCCTATCGGGTCGCGGAGGCCCTTCACCGAGGAGCTTACCGACTCGAGGAGCTAAATGGGAGGTCGCTCCCTTGAACTTGAAATTCCGACAACCTTCGCCGATACTACCAATGACATGCCCAACTGAATGTTTGCAGGCCTGGATACCCTACTCTTCAATCTTATTGAAATAAAAATGTACTTCTTATGCATCACTTCGCGTTGCCTCTCTGTCCTTCGATAATGTGACCAAAGCCCGACCTCTGCATCAGCACCCAAAGCCCGACTCCCACGTTGGCACCAAAGCCCAACCTCTGTGTCGGCACCAAATCCTGACTCCCATGTCGGCACCAAAGCCCGACCTCCGCGTCGGTACCCAAAGCCCGACTCCCGCGTCGGCACCAAAGCCCGACCTCTGTGTCGGCACCAAAGCCCGACTCTTGCATCGACACCAAAGCTCGACCTCCGCATCAGCACCCAAAGCCTGACTCCCACATCGGCACCAAAGCCCGACCTCAGCGTCGGCACCCAAAGCCTGACTCCCACGTCGGCACCAAAGCCCAACCTCTGTGTCGGCACCAAAGCCCGACCTCCGCGTCGGCACCCAAAGCCCGACTCCCGCGTCGGCACCAAAGCCCGACCTCTGTGTCGGCACCAAAGCCCGACTCCCGCATCGGCACCAAAGCCTGACTCCCATGTCGGCACCATAGCCCGACTCCCGCGTTGGCACCAAAGCTTGACCCCCGCGTCGGCATCAAAGCCCGACTCTTGCGTCGGCGCTAATTCCAAATTCCGGTGTTATACCCTGAGCCTGGTCACGATACTCTCAGGTCGCCCTTCGGGGTAAAAAAGACCCTGAGCCTGGTTATGACGCTCACGGGTCACCCTTCGGAGTTAAGAGGCTCCCTGGCATGGTATCGGGTCACTCCCGCAGTATCGCATTAAATGCCTATGGGGCTGTTTGGCCCGTCGGCAGCCTAATGTTGGTGGTCAGGGATTAATGCATACCCATCCCAAAACATCCCTAACTAAGCTATAAGTGGCCTCGTTTTGACCGGGTTGGTGTGACTCTACACCATTCCTACAGACGCCAATAGACTACAGTGGGCTGGCGATTTGGGAAGCTAAGTATCGGTAATAAATAAAAAAAGAAAGAAAGAATCAGTAATTCTAACACAAATGTCAAAAGATACTTTCTTTTCATTGATCAATTAAGCTTCTACAAAATGCCGACCATAGTCGGACCTGAGTACAAGGAGAAAGAAAAAGAGAAGAGAACTGAGACCGCAGGCGAGACTTCAGTTCTTTGCTGGAGCGACATCGGCTAGGGGGGCGGTATCATCGGCCGAAGCGGAACCCTGGTTGACCTCTTCATCCTCGAGGTCTCCTTCTTCGGGTTCTAAGTCTTTAAGGCTTTCGATGCCAAATACCTTCACTGCCTTGTCTCGGCAGCAATAAAAACCTTGAAGGTAGGCGCCGGCCCCCGCTTCGGCCACCTCCTCGATGAAGACCTGAGAATTCCGGTAGCCCTCCATGGCTTTTTCCTCTGCTTCGGCCACTTTCTCCTCAGCGGCCCGAACCGCCGTTTTAGCTTTAGTCGACTTCTTATCGGCGGCTTTCACTTCCTCCACGGCCTCGGCAGTTTTGATGTCAGCCAGGCGGGCCACTTCCTCAGCTATTTCAATCTTCTCCTCGGAAGATCTCAGCTCAGACTTCACCGCTTCGAGCTGGGCCTGGGTGTTGGCCCATCCCTTCTTAGCGGCCATCAGCTTCCCCTCGGCTACGAGAGCACGCTCGAGAACCTTGTGCATATGTTGCTGCGCTGCTGTCACCTCGGCCCGCGCTTGAGACTGGACTATTTCGAGCCTCTCCGCCTCCCCAGCCTGGGTCAGCTTGAGAGCGTCTTTAGCTTTTGCAGCCCGGTCCCGAAACTCGAAAGCTTCCCGTCGGCAACGATCAAGCCGACGCTCCCCGCTGGCAACAAGGGCTTGAGTATGATTGAAAATATTTACCATCTACACATCCAGGTTGATGTCAGTTACCCGAAGTAAACACATGGAAAACAAATAGGATTAGAATGAAAACAGTTGCTTACCCGGAGCATGGCCGTCTGGCCATCTTTGAAGAGAATTCGGGAGTTGGTCCGCATGATCTCCTCCCGAATAGCAGGCGTGGATGCTGCCGACAATAGCTTCCCGGCGAGGTGGGGGTGGTTCATGACAGATGGCCGCAAGGAAACCGGTCCCATCTTATCTCCTGTGGGCTCGGACGCGGTGCTGCGGGCCTCGTAGCCCACAACGGCCTTCTGCCTCTTGTCGACCGATGCCCCTCTGCTGGCCTGAGGTGCATCCCTCGGGGCCGGCCCAGTAGTCGGAGGATCAAGGTGCTCGATTGGTTGGATGATGTGGGCCCTCGACTCCTCGAGCGACGTGCCCGCAGTCAGATCGACGGGCTCCGGCGGTAGCAGCGGTGTGGGAGATCGCCGCGGCGGCAGTGGAGTAGGAGACCATCGTGGGGGCAGCGGCGGTGATTGTATAGGGGATCGACGGGGAGGAGGTGATGGAGTAGGAAGCTTGGAGGCATTCCGGGGCGCAGGCGGCGATCGGGACCGAGGCCTCTTCCTCGACCCCTCGGCCCCGTCATTCTGCCCTTTCCTCTTCTTGACAGCTGCCTTGTGGAAAGCCCCGGCCGAGATGGTGATCTTCATAGCTGCACAAGAGCCGATATCAAAAAAAAAAAAAGGGGAGCAAAGGAAAAATGCTATCTTCGAAGAGGCACTCACCGTCGTCGGGAGCGATGCCGGCGTGTCGGAGGTTGTCCTCCGACAACAGCTCTCGATATGATGGGATTTCAGTCGCCAGGAGAAGATTGAAGGCTTCTTGATCTCTCGGTACTACCGAGATGTTCTTGTTAGCCTCGGTATTGGGCGTGCCCCATTCCCTTCTTACCCCATCAACCTCGGCGAAGAAGAATCTGGATTTCCACCCCTTTATGGAGGAAGGAAGACCTAGCCTAAGCGCCCTGCCCAGCCAGGGGCAAACAACCACCAGCCGGATTGAGCCCGAATGGTATAAAGATTGCGGAAAAGGGAGACATTGCTCGGGAAGCCTTGAAGGCGGGTCAACACTAAGAAGGCGCAAATGGCCCTGATTGAGTTGGGAACTAGTTGAGCCGGGACCAAATTATACCTATCAAGGAAGTTGATGATGAAACGATGAAGAGGAAAATGAAGACTAGCTTTAAAAAACTCATCGTAAAAGGCAACCCTCCGAGGGGGAGAGGTCACCATGTCATTAGGTCCTGGTGCGATCAGTCGCACCTCTTCTAGTATCCTATAGGCCACCGTAAAGGCCGCAAGGTCGGCGGAAGTAACCGTGGAGACGGTTCCCTCGGGGGAACCTATGCTTACCCTAGAAGACGAAGCCACCCTAGGAGATGGGGTTACGGTTACCGGCGGACTCCTAACGGCCGATTCCCTGGCCATGGCCCTACGGGTCGAAGGGACCTTGTTTGTGGAGGACCGAGAGGACGAGTCAGAAGAAGAAGGCAACTGAGAAGGCATGGGGGACTAACCTGGGCAGATGAAGAAGAATAAATTGGAGAGGCTCTCAGGATGGAAGAAGAAGAAACTCTATGCAATAGGTGAAATTGAAGCTAGGGCATGTCCTCGCTTATATACTTCTTATCGATATTTTCAAAATTGTCCCACCCGATGCGCCAGCCACGCGGCTGCTATTCATTGAGAGGGATTCTGCGGTGGCACTCCGGGCACGAGGTAGACGAGACCTCCAACCAATAAGAACATATTGGTGCCAGTGATTTGACAACTCAATGATGGTCCCCGATATTTCGGGGATCCCGGGCTGCTTCCAAGCCTCGAGGCGAATCTGACGGTTAGGATGCGGAGATGATAACGCCCCACGATCCTATCACCATAAAGGAGCTGTCTTATCAAGGACACGAGTGCGAACACCCTTCAACGTGATGGGGGGATCAGCCGCTAGTGATTCGACACCCCTTTCATTTAAACGGTGACACCAATTCAGGGGCGAGGGGGCATCTGATGTGGCTAATCGGGCCAAAGGGCCCGCAGGATGTCAGGACCGCGAGCCCTATGTCACGTGGTCTGGCGGCAATCTAGTTCCTTGGTGTTGGGCTCACTTCGGCCCATCTCGATCCCCGTATCGGCCAAGGCCCGTCTAGGCCTCGGTGTTGGTTTCGACGTTAGCTACGGCCCGCTCCGGCCTCCGCGTCGGCCACGGCCCACCTTAGTCTCGACGACGGACTCGGTCTGTCTCGATCTCCGCATCAGCCACAGCCCACCTTGGTCTCGGCGACGGACTCGGCCCGTCTCGACCTCCACGTCGCCACGACCAATGGCCCACCTTGGTCTCGGCGACGGACTCGGCCCGTCTCGACCTCCGCATCGGCCGCAGCCCGTCTCAGCCCTGGTGTCGGCTTCGGGGTCGGCCTTGGTCTCGGTGTCGTCATTGGCTTCGATGTCAGCCTCAGCGTCGGTCTCGGCGACGGTCTCGGTGTCGGCGTCGACTTCGGTGTCGGCCTCGACGTCGGTCTCGGCGACGACCTCGGCGTCGGTCTCAGCGTCGGTCTCAGCGACGACCTCGGTGTCGGCCTCGGCGTCGGCCTTCGGCGACGGTCATCCACGTCCAAGCTACGTGGCCCACTTCCCTCGAGAATGGTGGATCACGTTACCACGAACGCGCCCGGCGACGTGCGCAATGAACATGCTTCCCCCTGGCGCCGCTAACGACGGGTGTGGCCCTACGTTCAATCCCATTACCCATCCTTTGTGGCATGTTGAAGACCAGAAATTAACAACCGTCCGAAAGGGACTTGACCACTACGAACAAAGGGTAAGAGGGATCCTCGAACATGTATAAAAGGCCTTCGGCCCTTAAGGTAGGGGGCTCAGGCTCTATCCAATCATTCAAAATAACAATCTCAGTTTCCCAAATCACTAACTCGGACGTCGGAGGGTCCTTGCCGGAGTCACCGGTCCGAGACTTTTCTTGCAGGTTCCTGAGCGGAGGAAGGGGTCCCGCCATTCCCTTAAAGGCCCGCGAAGATTTCTTCTCACTTGACGCTCATTAAAAGTGGCAGCAACAATTATTATACAGATTATTTACTTCATTATCTTAATTTGCAAACACGAGCGCTAATCATGAACTTCAATATTCCCAATAATTAATTATTTTATTATAATTTACTATATTGTTTTTATACATCAATCTCGTATCACTTGCAAGTCACGGGTCTACAACTAGTATGCATGCCAGTGATGGCGATGCAGCGCCTGCATGGAAATTACCATCGAATACTTTGCCTCATCTATCAAGCCGCCATCTCTGCTACAGACAACAAGCGAGAACTACATCTTTCCTGCACATCCACATCCCTCATACTACCATTCTACGTGCGTAACGCTATAAATTATTAAAACGTGTGTAACGGGTCAAACCGTACGTTGGTCTCCTCGAAACAACCAGTGCGGCACCTTCTTCTCCATCGCCCTCTCCTCGATGGCACGTATAGACTTGGCTTGGCTTCCATCCCCTGATCGAAAACTGCCCGCTGAGAAGCTCCGGCCTGGCCCCGAAGACCTCCGGCCGTCCAACCTTCTCCTCTCTCTCTCTTTCTCTCTCTCTTTCCATCAAGTACTTGTCGTCTTTTCTCTCAGCCTGCTTCTCCCTTACTTTGACAGCAACGCCATGCCATGCAAATGCGAGGAACGAGAGTCTAAAATTTTAATTAGCTTGAAGTGGCAAAGACCGTGACCACACCACCGGAGAGCACGACCTTTCCGCCACCACCGGCGACTGGCAGGAAACAAAGTTTCCCATGGGAGGTGGGGTGGAAGGCAAGCGAAGGTGGGGAGAAATATAGAGAGCGGTGGTTCAGCGTTGCGGCACCGCCAGGGGTTTAATTTGAAGCGCTGAAGGGCATATATACATGCAATAAGATGGGAAATAAATAGTCTAGGTACGCTGAGGCTATCCAATTAAATGCTGCCAAGTACCCAAAAGATCGCGGGTATGATTCCTTGCTTTTGGCTACGTGGCAGCTTTTGGTTCTAAAATCGGTACGGAAGGAGACCGTGGTTCGTTGCGTCCGGAAGATGATGCAGTTTTGGCCGATGCAGAGCTCGATCATGCTGCGGGGGGGCGTCTGGACTACTGCAAGGCCGATCGACGACGTGGGAGCCGATGTGATGGAAGTTGAAGCGGCGGACGTTGAAGATGGATGACGTCGACGGGGTCTCGTGGGTGATGTGGCGGCCGAGGTAGAAGACATTGTAGACCATCTGCCTGCCGTACGTAAGGGTCGGTGAAGATTGGGTCCGCTGGAATTAATGAATTGGACGGGTATGATGTTGTAGTTGGAGTTCATGGCGCCACGACGGCGGAGGAGGAGGAGGAGGACGGGATGTTTAAGGTTGAAGAAGAGGAGATCGTTCACTGTCGTCGTGGTAGTTATACACGGGGAAGATTTTAAAAGGAAGACAGGATCCGAAGTCTCGCCTGCGCGTGGGCATTGATTTTAAAAGGGATCTAGATATAATAATCATGGACTACAGGAAACACATATATGATCAAGTAGACAGACGCAAGCAGTTGATTGATTGAGGCCTGAAGAACAACCTAAATCACAATTCACAAAACATGCATGACCTCTAAGTTTAAACGAGTATTAGGATTGAAAAAGTTTTACAACCCATAAAACGAGTAACTCACTTATAATATGTGGATAAATTTCAAAAAAATAAAATAAAAATTTTGTAAAATTACTTGCCTGCCCTGTTCGTGAGAATGCATTCTAAAATATTTTAGATTTGATTTATATTATACATTTTTCAAGAACGTATTCGTTTTCAAGAACAGAAGCTGAGACTAAACTTACTTAGCATAATCCTCACAACCTAACCTAGGAAAATGATTTCTGTTAGACTACAAATTTCCATATCGCAAGCATGCATCCATAGAAAGAAACCCTGTATACAAAAAAAAAAGCACATTTTATTCATGAATCAATCAAGAAAGTGTCAGAAAAAACTCAAGCCTACAAAATCGCGAGTGTTTATACGTACACAAGCATAAAAGAACAAAATCGAGTACAAAAAAAAAAAACAAATTCCATTCAGCCACCATTCATTCCTTCAAGAACCTCCAGCGAAGCCTGAAGGCTATACAGGCGTTTATAGCAGCACAACGAATCTGTCATTCCTTCCTTCCTTCTTTCAAGAACCTCGAGCCATTCATTCCTTCAAGAACCTCCAGCCAAGCTTAAAGGCTACACAGGCGTTTATAGCAGCACAACGAATCTGTTCTGAGGAAAGGATCCCCTGATGCCATTCGCCTCTGTTAATCAAATCCGGCAGAAGATATCCCAAGAACCTTGCAGATAAAGCCCTAAATGAATCTGAATTTCTCCCTGATAGATCATGGACATCCAGCGCCGTTCCTACCACTATTCCCCAGTGCCTCCGGAGCTTATAGCAAACCAGTTGGATCTGGTTGCCAACAAAGATGTTGCTGGGATCCGAAAGAAAGGTCTTGAGACGAAGAGGGATGTCAGAAGGAATGAATGGTTGAAACACTACACACTTGTTGCCGATGCAGAGCTGGATAATGGCGGGCGGGGAGTCTATGAAGCGTGGGCGCCATTGTATTGCTAATCCAATGATACGGGGCAACGTGGTGTAGGAGCGGTAGGCGTCCTCCAGCCATGAAATGATGACCTCGGGGTGTCGAGTGAAAACAACCTGGAATTGCTCACCAAGGATGAAGACATGGTAGAGCTGTTGATGGGCGAAGCTGAGGACGTTGGGTTGGTTCTCCATGGAGTTCTGACGACGAGACGGAAGAAGATAAGAGGAAAGGTTTAAGAAGAGGAGAGGCTGGAAAGCGTTCTTTTAATGTGGTTTTACCGTCGCATGGCGGTTGGGGGCGCGCTTCTTCGACCACCACTTCAAATGGTAAATAAGAAATGATGATGCCAACAGCCACGTGTCAGCTTTTTTTTTTTTTTTTTTTTTTGCCGGCGGGTCAGACCTGGCTCACAAGCTACAGCATTTAAGCGCATAGAAAAAGTCGTGGCGCATCGGTTGCGGCCTCATTGAGGAGGCCCAGGAGGATGAGCTCAAGCTCATCATCGGCCCAGTATTGGACTTCTTTGTTTTCCTGGTAACATTAATTTCAGTTAAAAATTTCTTGGACCCAAATGCAAGTCGGTGAGTGCGAAATTCTGAAAGCCTGTTGATGATGCCTGTCTTAATCTGGTATTTTGGATCATAATAAATCTGTCATGCTTGGAGCAGCGAAGCTTCATTGGTGGATTGCAAACCCCTGCCATCCCCCTGTGAAATCGCAAGGACACTGGTCAGTATAGTAGTTGCTGTTTTCACAGTGATGCACTAAAAATGGCTGCCTTCGGGTTCACTGCTTTGTGTACTGTACTGTAAGTCCATAAGTAAGAATCAAAAGAGATTGCTAGTCAGATGGGGAGTTCAATCTTAAAAACCTGGTGGAGGCAATGGAAATTGATCCCACATTTGATGATTTATAGGGACTTGATAATCTGTTTACCTAGTTATTTGGAATATGAGAAATGATTTCATGTAGTTTTTTGGTTTCAGTTATTGGGCTGAATATTATGTGCAATGGGACTGTTTAAATCTTTTTATTTGTGCGATCCTATTTCTATGACTCCTGCCCCAGACTGCAACAGCATGGCTGTTAACCAGGTTGGCAACAGGCCTTATTTTATCATATGTAAAGCTAGAAACTTTTATAAGTCGGGGCCTAATTTATTACATGATCAAAGAGTATTAATCAAGTTGAAAAAATTTTGTAAGATAACCATAAGTTGTCTATTAATCTTTATGGTATAGAATATTGAATAATAAAAAAAATTATATATATAAAAGAGGAATAAGACTGAAATGGAAATGCTGAAATAAATGTATTATTATATAAGAAAATAAAAATATAATAATAAAATTATTCATAAAAAAAAAAAAAAGGTTAGCATCAATTGAACGTAAATTAAAGGAAAGAAGAGCTAGATGGTTTAAACTTTTGCAATATAGATTTAAGGATGTACATGTGCAAATAGGTAATTGGATACATATAAAACGAAAAAGAGATAGAGATAAATCGAAAATTGCATGGAAGGAAGTGGTAAAGCAAGATTTGATATCTTGGCATTTCACACAATATAATTTTAAGCTAAGTAGAATGGAGAAAAAGGATTATATAGTTGACCTCAACTAATTTGGTATTAAGGTGTTATTATTGTTATTGCTTTATCGAGATATGCCTATAAAAAGTTTTAATTTCTCAATCCATGCTCAGCGCTTATCAAGGAGCGGGAAGATTTGTCGTAGCTCAATATGGAGGACTGGCGGGAGAAAAACACTAATAAAAGTATTGTAATTCTTATATGGCTTCAACTGCATTAACTTTGTATCACTTTGAGCTGGTATAACCAGAGGTCTAGCCCGGTTTGCCTTCTAGGTAGGATATGGTTGCAAGTGACTTTCGTCAAGTTACTGCGGTTGAGTACTTGCGATAATTGTTAAACAAGTTGTCAGAAAATCAAGAAGTCATGTTTATTCATTGCTAATATGGTAAACTTATATACTGCAGTTGAAGCTTTGTTATTTTGAATGCAGAATGGGATCCCTGGGGTGTTCCAGAAGATTATGAATGTGAAGTCATTGAAGACGATACTCCAATTCCTAAGCACGTACGTTCCTCACCACCGACCTCCTTCCCTCCCAGAAGAGTTCTACAAGACGCTAGAGGCGATTACTTCGGAACCTTCTCCAAAGGATGAACCTTCCACTCAATCAAAGGCTTAAAATTATGGTTTTGTTTGGTTCCAATACTGCTCATATTTGTCATGCCTCTTGTTTGCCACTCTAGCTTTTATATTTTGTTTGTCCTGGATAACCTAGCCTCTTCTTATGAGAACTTATGAGAAAAATAATGGTAGTAAAATACATACCGCTGATGTATTTTTCATTCATGCGTATCTAACATTTCTATGGTATGGTTCTAAAATTTATTTATAACCTGATAGGCTGATGGTTATGATTTTGCCTGTGTACTATGAATTAGCAATCTCGTTTTGATGGTTGATGCATATTTGATACCAAACTTCATTTTGTTATTGGGTTCCAGCCAAATATGTGCATAATCAAACCAGTCAGAATTTATATTTTTACCAAACTTGTGTAGATTTACCTAATTTGGTAATGATATCTTGTAAACCTACCGTTATCGGTATGCAGTGGCGATGAGTTATCTTTCTTGTTCAACTTGCTAAGACGTTTGTAGCTTGCAATATTGGCTTCGTACTAGTTAACATGATCGGGTATTTCTATCGATTTTCCTTTTTTTCTTGTTTCTTTTTTAACAGAAAATACTTCTTAATTGCCTCTTTATTTGCTTTTGTTTAGTTTTTTCTATGATCATTCTCAATTAGAGAAGCTTTCTTGGATAATATTTCACTTACGTGTACTTTGAGAGGCATGATGAGCGGTGAGTGGTATAAAGTTTTTTACATCAGATCCTTTATGAAAAAATTTGACAATTGAATTTGATGGTCTAGATCGATCCTTGACTCATGCCGCCCAAGTCTCGGTTTCGGTGGCGACACAGCGAGCGAGACATGATTATGCATGGCGATCAGCGTGTACGACGTAGGAGAGCCGTCTTCCTATCGCAATTAGGTATTGTTGATATAATATTCCATATCATGGTTTTATAATCAGTAAAATTCATACTAAAAAGCATAATTTTAAAGCGTTAAAATTCTTTTTGATATTACGACGATGTGGCAGTCGTTGTTGTCGATATTAGTAGTAATTATCTTTTCCCCTCCATATACTTAGGGTATATTTTCTTTGCTTTGGCTTTACTCGTTGTAAAAAAATGGGTTCTCGAAAGCATTATGATTACCCAGTATTGAGGACAATCGCTATACATGGTAGTAACGACTGCTCTGCTCTTCTTCCACTCTAGGCTTATGATAAAGCCTAAGAAATGGGGAGTAAATTTCCCCTCAAACATCTATCCTAGCCATCGGACCATTTGTCTTGATTCTGAAAGAAACCTAGCCTCCTTTTTTTGTGGTGTTTGTTGTTGGGGGAGTTGTGTTGGGGAAAAATCGGAGAATATTGAAAGAAAGGAAACTAGCTGTATTAATTCTACATGATTTTTAATAAATCTATAAAGCTCTAATATTCTCTAAAATTTGGAATATTTGGTAAATTTTATTTGGTGTTAATATGTTTTACAGCATTGGTAAAAATGGATCTAGTAGTTTAGTATAAGAATATTAATTAAGACTTATATGGCCAGCTTATCATGATCTTGCATGTCAACTAGTTTGATGTGTTGGTTGTGAACATGCTTTGATTTTATATTGTAAGTTCTGTTTTATTTTAAGCACTGATTACAAATATGTTTTCTTTTACTCAAAGTTAAATTTGAATGTTGATTTTGCTCAAATTATTGCTTTAGCTTGAATGTCTCTGCTGGTTTTTATACTTTGTTGCATAAAGCAAATAATTTAAAGCTATGGTTGTAGACTTTTAAACATATGAGATATGCGGATTTATTTTATTTTTTGGTGTCATTATGCATATGTATGCATCAAGTTGTTTTTGCCTCTTAAAAGTTTTACTGGAAGTTATTTTTCTTTTTTAACTTGTATCACATATCATGAAAACTCTCACAATTGGTTATGAGAACAACAATTTAGAGTCCAATGGGCTTGGTAATCTTTTTATCAGACAATATTTATAATAATGGTACTATATATGGTAATTGGTCAAGCATTGGACACAATTATTTGGCCATAAAATATTAAATGTGTAGAATTTGAAAACATACAATAACTGTTCTGCTGGTCCAATATATGAATGCCATTTAGCCAAGCTAACCATTAGAAAGCTCTCAAGTACCTCAAGTATCTAGTAGCCATATTGTCCATCAGTTTGTTGTAACTATGCTATTGTAAATCTTTAAATGAAATTTTAAAAGGAAATACTGGAATCTTTAAGTTGCCAATTTGGTTGAACCAAGATAAAGAGATCGGAGCTTTTTACTTCAATGTGAAATATTAGCACATCTAACAATTTTCATCTTGGCAGTCATCTAAAGAAGTCATCTAAGGGCTTCCAAATAAAGTCTAGATTGTAGAATTCATAATTCATATGCTTAATGACTTTGATAGAGCTTTGGAGATTGTAATTCTTCTTAACTTTGGGATAGAATATAGATTTCACTAGAATCTTTCAGCTCAATTGGTTGTGAGAACTGCTTGAGGACTTGAAGTAGATTCATTCATGATCTACACATTTCACATTTGATAGCTTTGTGCACATTATAATTACTGCAAGTATTCTAAACTCTTTGAATAGTGAAACTTTGGGAATTGAAGTAATACATTTCAAAGTGGATGAATAACTGCTTTTGATGGTTATGTGAAACACTGGCTAAAGATGTTTATGATGAGGTACATGTCTTCAATTAGACTGAAGTTTAAGGAAAGTTGAAACCGAAGAACACTTTGATAGATATACTAAAAAAATTAGAGAGGCTAACTATTTTATTGGAACCTGCCAGGCAAGGGTTTTCAGAGCACACTGAGAATAGATAGCGGTGTTCTTATCTTCAAGCAATAAAGACATTGACATTGGTTATGTACCAAATTTTTCATAGTTCTAGGATCAGTTATGTATTCTTTTAATTATAAATTCTGCCAAGTAGCAAGCACATATAAGTGAGCAGTAGCTGTGTCATTAGCTATGTCATTTCTAGTCTTCTAAGCCGACATCCTTGCTAAATTTTGCTGTGATGTCTATAAATTTTGAGGATTAAATGGTTGGGGATTGAAATCCTAACAACTTTTTAACCTGTTCTAAGCAACAAGTAAATGAAGTAATCCATGACCTGCGCATATTAAGAATTTTGTAGTTTTGCAATATCAAAAGAGCTAGATGTTGGTAAGTTGGCCTTCATATACTTATTGATGGGTATATTCCTACAAGGTGCTATTTTGTCCAATCTTCATTTATTTACTGCTAGTTTCATTTTGACATATTATTTTAGAAAAATAATTAATATTTTTCTTATTAGATATTTATTTATGTGCCTTCCTCAAATTTAGTGCACACGGCACGTAGCGT
Source organism: Calamus simplicifolius (assembly GCA_900491605.1). Lineage (NCBI taxonomy): Eukaryota > Viridiplantae > Streptophyta > Magnoliopsida > Arecales > Arecaceae > Calamus > Calamus simplicifolius. Next base: position 391,670 of record UESW01002429.1, read on the forward strand.
AAGTAGTCTAGTAATGTGCTAATTGACTGATTAAAATGATGCAGGAATAGCACTGCCTTTGACATATTAGGAGACGTATCATATGTTGCAGGAATAGCACTGTTCGGTAGTAATATTTAAACGGTAGATCTTAATTAATTAATTAATTAATTTAATCAACAAATATAAGCTGTTTCATTCATGAATTTATGAAAATGAGCTGGTAGACTACTTTTGTATGAACTGTTGTTCATCTTTTACAGGAACCGAACCCATTTTGATGCCCCAATAGTCCCAAATTTCCCTCCAGAATTTCGGGAAAGGAGAGAAGGGTGGCCTATGGGTAGACTATTGGAATATTTGTTTTCTTCTTGTTAGTTATTTTCTTTCTTACTTTTTGTTCTCTTCTTCCTTATTACAGAGTCGAAAAATCTCTTATATATATCAATATCATCATCTCAATTAGTCTTCATCTTATCTAAACGGATAAATGGGTACCCAGTGGTACCCATTTATTTGATTGGGTATCTTCGTTCCCGTCGTGTTAATTATAATGGTTTTTAATGGGGTGGGGAATGGAAACATTTTTTTTAATAGGGACGGGACCGTTATAACCACCACGGATCATCACCGGGCCGTTGCCATCCCTATGCAACCCTTCTTTATTCAGACTTGAAACCGGTCTTGACGGAGTTCGGTAAAAAAATGCATCAATATAAAAAAATAATTTTATATATTAAAAAAGGAAAGTAGATATAGCTCAAAAATATATAGAAATAATAATAATAATAATTCGATATCTCTATAACATATCAAAAAATATAATTTAAAATCGAGTAGTATAAAGGAAAAGGATGTATATAGTCTATCCTAAATAGTTTGAAATCAGAACTTGTTATTGTCATTGTGTAGGTTTAATTCTCTGTGGTTAAAGGAAAAAAAAAAACACCAACCATAGGCTATTTTTTTACGAGAAACTTAAGTGTAAAGTTCTGAAAGATATTTTTACAACAATTCCACTAAGGAGATCTCAAGATTTTTAAATTGGAAAGATGCTAAGCAAGCGCAGTCCAATATTTACATTTTTGTTCAAGGTTTACGGTGCAGTTTTTTTTTTCTTCCCTGGGTCATACATATGTCAACATATTTAATATATTTAATATATTTAATGCACACGGCATGTAGCGTAAGTAGTCTAGTAATGTGCTAATTGACTTATTAAAATGTTGACGTATTAGGAGACGTATCATTAATGTTGCAGGAATAGCACTACAGTGATATTTAAACTGTAGATCTTTATTTATTAATTAATTAATTAATTTAATCAACAAATATTAGCTGTTTCATTCATGAATTTATGAAAATGGGCTGGTAGACTACTTTTGTATGAACTGTTGTTCATCTTTCACAGGAACCGAACCCATTTTGATGCCCCAATAGTCCCAAATTTCCCTTCAGAATTTCGGGAAAGGAGAGAAGGGTGGCCTATGGGTAGACTATTGGAATATTTTTTCAGAACCGATAGGAGAAAATTTCAAGCCACCATGGGGCAAAGTAGAGAGATAACAAGAGTTCCCAGCTCCATGCGATCAATTAAGAAGGGCTGGATGGATGGAATAAGTTCGGACAAAGGGGTGATTATTATTTACAATTGGATGGGTACTGCATTATTGGGACCCGGAGGAGGAAAATTAGAGCTAGGCCTCGTTGGAATAAACAAGTAGACAAGAATAACAGAGACCACGGAAGAAGTGGGGAAAATAACTCCTATATATTGTAAGGCTTTGATAATAATCGACTTCTTTGGCAGAAAAAAAATAAATAAAAAAAAAATCTTTTCATCCTTAAATTTTCATTCAAAATTTATTTTAGTTTCAATGGCACAATTAATGCGTAGTGGCTGCAGTTTTAACAAACCTAACAAAACAAGTAAGAAAAAAACTTAAAGATAAAATCTTTTTTGTACTCCAAGGACCAAGAATTATCCAATGGAAACTTGACATTCCTAAACCATCCTTACCCAACTTACTACAAGTGAAACCATATATGCATCGCCAAAAGCTAAATCCCATCACAATTTGTAGCTTTGCCAGAAATTTGTGAAGAGAATTAAAGCCGAAAACTGAAATTAGAGGCCAAGCGTCAACTCCATCCTCATTGTCTCATTAGAAGTGGATGGGATCAAGTTGTGTTACCCAGTTGCCATAGCCAAATCTTTCTCGAGATAAAACTTCTGAAAAAACTCCGTAGAAGATTGTGAACTCTGGGACTTTAACTAGTAGTGAGAAGATTATGAACTACCACTATAGTAAAATACCCAAATCCCAACTTGTTTTTTTTTTTTTTTTTTCCAACGCTAGGTGGAACCAAACGTAGTCTTTATATATAGTCCGCCGTGCACCATCCGTCGAAATAGGGAACAGAGATGGAGAAGTTGGTTGGATCTTGCCACCTAGTTCTAGCCTGTCTTGTTTTATGAATTGACTTAAGTTAGCACTGCTTAATTCTAAGGTTGGCCTTTCAATCTCAAGTCACCTGGCCGAATTAAGCCATCCCAGGATCAATACAAAATTATAACCACTAGAAATCCTATGATCAGATGCAGTATGTTGACATGAAATCACCATCCAAAGCCATGAAAATAAATACAGAGCGTTATCATATATATATATATATTTATTTATAGAAAAAATAAGAGAGGGGAGGGATACGTTAATGGGAGCAAGCCGCTTAGAGAAACGCAAGATTAACAACGTGCGTGATAGGTCTCTTAAAAAAAAAATCAGATCATGATGAGATGCGAATCCTATATGAATTTGAATTCCGCACCAATCCAGCAATTACAATTTCCTCGATCTCACCTCTAGTCTCTAACGGCCTGCCTCCTTAATTGGTCAATGCCCCGCCCGCATCTTAATTTCCTCCAACTGAAAAAGAAACAAAACTATAATTAAAGAAGCTTAGAAAAAATTTAACTAAAATCTAAAAATTTATTTATTTATTTATTTATCATTATGATTTATTTATTTATTTTAATGAATTATACAAAATTTAACTAAAATCTAAAAATATTATTATCAAACTTTCAAATAAATAAAATAATGTGTCACAATTCATTTGCATGTTAATAGCAGATATAAAAAAAAAAATAGTATGTAAACATATACAAATATTTTATTCAGAAATTATGTAAGTTAATAATTTACTAAATTAATTACTCATGATAAATGGCTTACTTACCTTCTATCGCTAATCCATACGTCCAAATCAATTTTCTAAGCTTCTGACACCTACAACATAATATTTTATATTTTAATTTTTAAAATCAGGATGTCATAGTGGCTCCTAAACTCTACCTAATCTAGTATAGTCAGTATGAAGCATTTTGTACCAAAAATTAGTACCATTTCACCATTAGACTAGTATAGTCTAGTATGAAGCGTATTGTACCAAAATAATGGTGTACCAATCATTCCATACGAATCAATGATGTACTGATTAGGTGAATTGGAATGTTCTAATCTATAAACCGCCTCGTATCGAGCCAAATATGAGGTTAGTGTGAGGTTGATATGAGGCTAGGCTATATAAAATGGCTGGTTTGGGGTGGTATACCGGGCCCGTGTTGTTTTAAAATGATGAACTATATTAGTTCCATATTGGTACGGTTTTAGTATGCCGTACCGAGCACTTCAGTATGGTTCTCAACATGGCCTTGCTTGCATACTTAGAGATGCCAATAAGGAGATGGATGATCTTCCTAGGAAGGATGTATGTAACAGCTAGCATGTGGGATCTACTCTACCATGAGAGTAACTGCTTGAAACCTTTTTGCTAAAAATTAGGGAAGTAATTGTTTGAGTTCCAGTACACATATTGAAACCTTGTGTTTCATAACTGAGATTGATAAGATTCAAAGAAATTTTTTTATCAGACATTCAGTTTGCATTTGTGCTATATATAGTATTTAAACTTGCATTGGCATTGTAATTTTATTCGTGCCTGTTTGTGTATATTGACATAAAAGAATACATGCAGGTCCTCGTTGTTGGACACTTCAGTGAACCATATGAACATCTAACAACATCCAATATCTATTGTCTTTGGTGAGAAGCATGCTGCTGCAGAGATGATTCAATCTGGTGTCTACCGTTGTAGTGCAATGCTACACCCACCTGGCACGGTGAATTATTTCTTGACTTTGGATGGCTATACACCCATCAGCCAAGTTTTGAGTTTTGATTATCATTCAGTGCCAAGTGTTCAGTTGAATGGAGGGGTTACCTCATCAGAAGATGATGATGACAAGCTAAAGTGGAAAGAATTTCAGGTGCAAACAAGGCTTCCTCATTTGCTTTTCTCTACAACGAACAATATTTTCATTCGATCCAATAGGACACAAACAAAATCCCTGAAGGAAGCAAAAACATATGCATTAGTCACCTCTCCTTTAATCGAAAAGGACTGGATGAATATCCTTACATTAAGTGGCAACATTGAAGCCTCACATGTACCAGCTACTAGAGACTTGTTTGAGCTGGTTTTGAAAAATAAGTTGCAAGAATGGCTTTTGGAGAAGGTAGCTGAAGGTTGTAAAACAATTGAACATGATAGTCAAGGTCAAGGAGCCATCCACCTGTGTGCTATTTTAGATTATGCATGGGTTGTTCCTTTATTTTTCTTGTCAGGCATGTATTTGGATTTTTGATATGCTTCTGGCTGGACGGTGTTGCATTGGGCAGCATATTTTAAGAGGTATAATATCTTCGATATTAAAATTCAATTTAGAAGATGCAAATTTCTTTTCTGTTAAATGTTCTCTATGATTTTAACTAAAGTTTTCCATACTGAGAACTAGAACCATTTTAGTATTGGACCAGTACTATTCCGTACAGAACGTAGCAGATCGGACTAGTATGGTTTGGTATGGACCGATGATATATATTGATCAGGTGGAATAGGAGGCCCCAACTCATGAACTGTCCAAACCGAATGGTTTAGTATGGTTTGGTATATTGTTATAGGATCGGTATATGCGGTTTGCCTTTCGCACCAAGTCTGAAGGTTGAATCGTCTCGGTTCTAGACTGGTTTGTTTTGGTTCACCCCCTGGATCTCTCGATTCGAGATGATTTGGCATACCCTGATTTTAACATTTAGGCCAAAGGTCTTCAGTTGAAAAAAAAAGAGAGAAGATTTGGATGTCTTGTCGCAACTTAGTCCATTTATTGACTTGTCCCTTCTGATACTCAGGATATAACCATGCAAAATGACCCATGCAAAGGTCCCAACAAATTTCGGCTTTGTTTGGATCTTTGAAGGGGAAGGAAAGAGTAAAAAAGAAGGAAAGGGATAGAAGGGAAAGGAAGGGTTGTTCTTCCTCTCTTGTTTGGAAAGGATGGAAGGCGAAAGAAAGGTAATATCAATAATCTTGTTTGGATGAAGGGGAAAGAAAAGAAGGGAAAGAGTTATGTGACAATTATATCCCTTTAGAATAAGAATGAACCAAGAGAATGGAAGAATGAAGAATAGAAAATAAAGTGACATTTTGGTCTTTCAAGAAAATATGACTTAAACTTTTTCTCCTCTCCCAGCTTATCCTCCGATTTGGGGGTTAACAAATTTACCCTCATTGAGAGGAAAAGAAGGGAACCGATTACTCCCATTCCCTTTCCCCTCTTTCTCTCACCCTCCTTCTAAACAAGGTAACTTATAACCTTTCTCCTCCATTTCTTTTCCCCTCCCCTCCATTCCCTCCCATCCAAACAGACCCTAAAGGGTCCCACCAAATTTAAAACTTTAAGTATCAAGAGTTCTTCTTCAGGGAGGGAATGTAGCCAAAATCACCCATGCTATGCAAAAGCATATAGAGAATATGGCATGTATAGGTGTAATAACAAGAAGGGAATGGCTTTTTATATTAGAAACCAGTGGTATTTACAGGTTGTGGATCTGTTTATCCTTCCTTTGATGGCTTAAGGATCCAAAATGTGCCATGAGAGAGCACCGTTTAGTCTATGCTGCATCACAATAATTGACAATGCAGCTGTAGCTATTTAAATTAAATGTCTTGAGTAGACATAAATTCTATCCTATAAACAATCTAATCATATCAATGACTGGATTTTATGTTAGAAAATCAGTTCCATATGTGACTATTATACAACATGATAGCTGATGAGGCCAGTTGACCCCTTGGAGAATAAAAGATAATAATTTTTGAACGGCCCACCTTGACAGCGGCGTCGGTCTCAACGTTGGCCGCGTCCCACCTCGATCTTGGCGTCGGCTGCGGCCCACTTCGACCTCAACGTCCGTGACGGCCCACCTCGGCAATTGGCCTCGCCTCGCTCGGTCACCTTCGCTCCAAGGCCGGCGGCTCCATGGCCGACGGCCCCAATGGCCGACACCTCCAAGGCCGGCACCTCCAAGGCCGACACCTCCATGGCCGACACCTCCAAGGCCGGCACCTCCAAGGCCGGCACCTCCATGGCCGACAGCTCCAAGGCCGGCACCTTCAAGGCCGACACCTCCATGGCCGACACCTCCATGGCAGACACCTCCAAGGCCGAACCCCAATGGCCGACAACTCCAAGGCCAGCACCTCCAAGGCTGACACCTCCATGGCCGACACCTCCAAGGCCGACACCCGGCACCTTCCCAAGTGGCCCCCGGCGTGTCCAAGCTGGCCGGCCCCGGCACCTTCCCAAGAGGCCCGACGTCTTCCTAGCCGGCCCCCGGCGTGTCCAAGCTGGCTGGCCCCGACCCTTCCTGGTCGGCCCCGGCATCTCCGAGTTCTCCAAGCCCACCGAGTCAGCCCCGACCCTTCCTGGTCGGCCCTTCTCGGCCCCGGCGTCTCCAAGCCCGCCGAGTCGGCCCCGGCCATTCCTAGCCGGCCCCTCTCGACCCCGACGTCTCCAAGCCCGCGAGTCGGCCCCGGCCATTCCTGGCCGGCCCCTCTCGGCCCCGGCATCTCCAAGCCCACCGAGTTGGCCCCGACCATTCCTGGCCAGCCCCTCTTGGCCCTTGGCATCTCCATGCCCGCCGAGTTGGCCCCGACCCTTCCTGGTCGGCCCTTCTCGGCCCCGGCATCTTCGAGCCCGCCGAGTCATCCCCGGCCATTCCTGGCCTGTCCCGCCTCGGCACTTCCTGGCCGGGGAGGTCAGCCCCGGCCGCCTCTGGCCAGCCAGGTTCAGCCTCGACTCCCCCGGAAGGGTCAAGGTGTCCCAGTTTTCCTCAGCATGGCCCCAGCAGTTCAAGAAACCACCTCTCTGACTCGCGTCGCCTGACAATGTCAGGTCCGCCTACTACTGGCCAGGTTGTTGATGGGACTAGACCCAACAACTCTGTGGATTGATGGGACTTAACCCATCAACCACCATTTTCTCCCTCTCCGATGGAACAGGACCCACCAACCGCCGTTTTCTCCCTCTCCGATGGAATAGGACCCACCAACCGCCGTTTTCTCCCTCTCCGATGGAACAGGACCTACCAACCAGTCCAGATCCACACAACTCCCAAGAACTCCGTAGA
>UESW01002429.1:405580-427956 GCA_900491605.1 Calamus simplicifolius
AAGCATCAAGGAGGCTCCTCTTACAGTGATGGCAACGGTTCGTCGCGCCTTTCCCGAGCCTCGGCCGTGGCCGCTCGTTCAGGAACACAACCTTTGCACCATTGATTATGTAAGTCTGCACCCCTGACAAGTCTAAGAACTTGTTGATCTCTGACACCCTGATCACGTCGTGGTAGGATGATCTTCTCACCTATATATGGACCAAAGAGTTAATGAGAATTATGGAGGCATTCATCAATCCATAATACAATGGGGCTTAAAAAGAAGCACGAATTGAGATCATAGAATATGGGTTAGATCGATGGATACTTGGATGGAACGATGACCGCGGTGATAGACGAGGCAGGATGAGCACATGGCCCCATTGGTGCAGTCCAAGCAGTACATGTTGCATTCCTTCTTGTTTGAGTTGCTGTGGTATTGGCAAGGGAGGAAGAAGGCAGTGCGGAGGAGGGGGTAGAGCCATGGAGGCCTCTCCTTATTTCTCTCAGGCTCCACCATTCCCCGCTTAGAAGAGCTATACTGGTGTTGAAACGAAGGAATATTGAGATGGAAAAACAAGCTTGGAAAAGGAGTGGTATTGGAGTTTTGGTAGGAATGGGTGAGGACTTGTCAAGTTTTCCAAGTTCCAAACATGGGTATGAGAAGATGGTGTGGGTGGGACGGCTGTAGGGGGGAAAAGGAAAGGAGTTTGCAGTGGTCCTCTTTGCGTTTGAGAGGGAGGAGAAAGTCTTCTTTCATGGGAAAGAGTTGGTAGTGTGTGTGTGTGTGTTTTTTTATTAGAGACTTGGTGGTGCTATATAATATGACAGTTCTCTTTATGACCCACTTGGTGGTGTCATCTAATATGACAGTTTTCCATAAGACCCACCAAGCCATGATCCAAAAACAAAATTGCCATGATGATGAGTTGATGGCTAGGATGTGTCATTTTTCTAAACATTGATTGCTGTCCTGGAACTTCCCTATGAAGCAAGTGATATGTTGCAGAATTATTAGCTTGCAGTCCACAGTTAAATTATAGGATCTTATTCCCTTGTCCTAGGTAACATTTCTTCAGAGTGGATTAATAGTTCATTAACATTTAACGCATGCAGCTTATTAGTTTCTTCCTTTAATTCCCCCAGTATAATTCTACAAACTAGTTAAAAAGTAAAGAAATGGAATGATATTTGAACAAATGAGGATGAGAGTATTATAATTTCAATGATGAACTTCCGCTCGCATTATATCATAAGGCTCAATGAAATGGAGGTGACCTCCATCACCATTTTCCAACAAAACATAGGTAGAACTCTGATCGCCATCAAAAACTCTACACTCCTGAACCATGCATGAAGAACGGGGTTCCAGTACTGTCCTGTGGAAATAATTGAGTTCGCATAGTTTTTCCTAAGATTCCTTCCATGCTTGAATGCCAGCTTAATTTGCTCTCCAGCCATCTTTAATTCCCGGATGGAATAGGCTGGGAGCCAATGAAAAGAAGATAAGCCTTGGTCCAGCTCTTTTAAATCGCCCCTCCATGAGAATAGTCGACGGTGACCGAAACTTCATCCATCTTCTTCTTCTACTTGGTCTTTCCTTCTTCTTCGTTATTTTTTTAAGAAAAAAATACTCTAAATTTTACTATAAAGAACTATACACGAAAAGAAGAAGATGTTTAAGGGACATCAAAGGATATGAAGAATATTTTTCAAAAACGCATTAGTAGTAGTAGCCATTCTATCTTTCAAGAGATATACATAACAGTCAAAAGGTAGCAAATTTTTTTTTTTTTGAAGACAATAGGTACGGGAGTGGATTTAAAAGAAAAAATTTTTGAGTTTCTTTCATTTCAGACATACTAACAAAAAAGAGGGCTAATTGGTTTCAAGCAGGCTTCTACTGTATAGGAATGACCTTTAACTTTACAAAAGGATCATAAGTGATGAAAAGATATTAGTTTACTTTATATGCTAGCCAATAGCATCTCTCAAATGGGCTAATTGAAGAGGCAAGAGAGGAAGAGGTGGGACACCGTTTTCTAGAGTTTTCCATATATTGGCATCAGAGCTTGTCGACCATTCTTTCTTTGCTAACCTTTTGCTGGTTTGAAGTATAACTCTCCATGGCAGTCATGCAAAGTTTTGTATTTTTGTCTGAAACCATCACTTTCTAAATGACCTTTTAGAAAAGCCAGCTAATACCTCCAAAATTAAAGAAACTTATAAAAAGAACTAATAAAAAGGATTTAAAATTAAAGAATTTTCAGAATAATCATTTTGAAGCTGTGAAAGGATGGAGGTAGAATAAGATCTGAATTAGATAAGTGAGATTCTTATGCTAGGTCTTTAAAATAGGACAATAGAGATGGTTAGACTAGTTCCTTCTTCTCATATTATAGAAGGCTAAAATAGAAACATCGACCTTCGTCGATATAGCAAGAAGGTTAAGAAAAAGATCAAAAAAAAAAAAAAAAAAATCTAAAGGATTCAAGAAGGTCAAAACTTTTATTCATCACTTTAAGCAAAACCATCGGCCATGGAATTGACGATGAGTGTTAGTTTACATAGAAAACGAAGGGAGAGATTGGTGAAATTGAGAAATTTTTACGTATTAAATATCATTAGTTGCATCACCAATTCATCCTTCTTTTAGATGCATAGCTGAGATTTAATATCTTAACTTTAAAAAAAAAAATTAAGATACCAAAGGTAAAGGAGCTTTCACATTCTTATTTCATCACTATTTTCTTACACAGCCAATCTCATCATCCCTTGTGATCGTGCATTTTATATTATTATTTTATTGTAATATTTATCGAATCTAAATTTTGCTGTGTCACTAATGACATGGACTTGCCAATTAACAAGCTTATATACCCACCAACACATGCGTAGGATAGCATTATTTTTCCCTTTTTATCTTTAATATTTTGATATTTGCTACAAATATTAAATGAATATTGAATTTTTCTATTTATCAAATATTTTTTAAATTGAATTAACTGCAAGGCAACAGGGCAACTTTATAGCCACAACAAATATTAAAAGAACAGCTAAGAGTAAGAAATATCCATGACGGCTAAAATGCTTATTGTGATAAATATGACTTCAAATATCAAAGGATGAGAAATTATTTTTGGAAAGCATTAAGAATAATACAAATACAAGAGAAGGAAGGTGGTATACGTCAAAGATTCAACAGTCAAATTGTTGTTTAAAAATTAGACTTTGTAGATTTTATATGTTATTTGCTCTTGATCAGAGAATATCTAAATAATTTTAAATTTTAAACAAAGACATTTTTTTTTTTATTATCATTGCAGTTGTTCTGCTTCCTTCTACCTTTTGCGATTCCCTGTGTGGTTACCCTACAGCTTTATGCACTTATCAAACCTTTAGCTGTCACATTTGCCAAAATGATTTTGTTGTTGTCGCCATGGAAGCTATTAGTTTATGCTTCTTTGACAGAGATTTTAGTAGGTTTATATTCTTGGATTAAGAAGAGAAAAGAAAAGAAAAGAAAAGAAAGAACTTTTGATAGGTCTTGTGACGGGCGGGGAGCGTCCGTTGCCTTGACCTGGAGATGAGTTAATAATATATTAACTAAGCTAATGCAAACTTTTTCCAACAAAATATTAAATTACGCCTAAGAATCTAAGCTCATTAAAAGCAACGGTGGACTCGATCAAAAGAAGCTTCCCTTATGATAAATCGTGCTAAGCTAATTATTGATCGAGGGTTTTATATATGCTTTATACGCGGTTGTTGAACACCTTCCGCCCATCCCACCTAATGAACTCAACAGCTTCGGTTCTAGCATTCCTAAGCTAATAATTTCTAAACCAACAACTATATTATTATGAATTAACAATACAAAGAACAACTCAACTCAGCTCGTCTCTTTTCCTAACTATATGTTATGCTTTCTTCACTTCTCTATTTAGGACTAAGTCGGTATTCAAATCACAAATAGTTATATTCTTTCTAATTATTTTTATTCATGTTAGTTTAGATCTACCTCTACCTCTATCCTTACGATCGATTGTTAAAAGATTACTTTTCTAATTGAAGCATCTATAAGTATTTATTGTATATCCAAATCATTGTAATTAATTTTTTATTTTTTATTATCAAAATTATAATAAAACAGAAAGAACACTCAACAACATTATTTTTTTTGTTGTTGGCTATATGTATTATTTCCAGGCATTAAACCCTATCTTACATTGGATCCTTCGTATTTCTCTTCCAATTAGTCGTTATTGGTACTTGTTGGTTCCCCCACCCACTTTGTCCCTTCTTTTTAATTGTATTCAATTTCCTTTGGTGGTGGCATGTAATCCAGAGGTCTGAACCATCGAAAGATCTTTGGCTACTCTCATTCAATTAATTTCTTCACTGCACATGGTTAAAATTATACTTTTCAGCTAAGGATGGTTAGATGAGAGTAGAGATTTGAGATATAAACAAAATTTGATTGCATATTTGGCTAATAGTTGAGCATGATCAGACAATTGTTTCCTCTAAAACACGTCTAAAAGATAATTGTGGCTGTCTTTTGACCTTTAGAAGCAAGACTTGGATGACTAATAAAGTCCATTGGGTTCGGTAAAATTTAGACTTATCTACATTAGCAACATGTTTGGTTTGGATCATCCAACAAGAGTGGACGAGATTTCTTGCTGAATTGATGGGTTAGAAAGTGACCCATATCATCCAGAGACACTCCTGGCTCTCCCTTGAAATAAGAGTTAATGACTGTGATTCAGTTGAGATATAGAGATGCATTGATTAAATGCCATACAGAGATTTGAGATAAGAAATAACTCTCGGTTTTTAATGAAATATATTGTGGTTATCCAAACTTGCGTAATATGTGGGTCTTTAGAGAAGACTACAGGTTGGGACGGACGGCCAACACGCTCGATTCGGTCCCAAGTCTACTTCAATCATTCGTCAGCATCCATTCTGCACATGGGACGAGGGATCCAACGGAGATTGGGACGTATGGACTGAAAAAGTATCGGTGGCTCAGGAAATATTTGAAGCATAGTTGTCAGATCCGGACATTGCCAAGGGCTCGATCATCCGATCACTGATTCAACCACATAATCATCCGTTTTATCATCAATTATTTTAATATAAAATATATTTATATTATTAAAAATTAATTTTTAATAAAAAAATTAAATTAATATGGTAATAAAATTCATGACTTCATTCAATTTAGATTGGCTTAACTGGTTCATGAGTGAATCGAATGAGTTAATTGAATTATTTCGAATACTTACATCCGATTTTTTTTTTAGAACCGGATCAACTTGATCTTTAGTTTTCGATCCAATCGATCGTTCAATTCTGACATATTTAAGAGTCAAAAGCACCTCAGCCACTTACATCTCCGACAAGTGGATCCTTGATCTTTTTATGCCAATCAAAACTAATCACACTGTTAAAGCTCGAGATAGATTTTTATTACATAATTAATCCGCTGATATCTACCATAAATCCATCCTCTTGCTTCTTTTTGATTTCCTTCCTTCTAATGAAAGGCTTCTAAGATTATCATTATCACTGGTTGGATTCAGACAGATCGGAGTGAGACGATGCCCATCCGCTTTTTTGAAATATTTGGTAGCTTTTGCGAGATCCGAATTACCATTATTCAATATGTCTATGAAGGTAAACTGCATGGCAGACTGGGTAGCCTTCTTTGTTGCCCAATATTTTGCTGATTGAATTTAGAATCAGATTGACATGATTTCATCTTCTCTTAATGTATCTTTATTTTGATATTATGAACTATTCTCGTAGTAGAGTTATGTGACCGTATGATTTGTATATATATATATATATAAAGCTTCTAAGATAAGAGTTCTGTATGTTTAGTGCCTATCGTAGCATATAAATCGAAAATGTTTCATGGAACTCTTTTGTGCTCTACGAACATTGCCTTCTTTATAAAAAGATTAATTTTATTCTAGGTCTTGGTGCTGCCTTTGGGAAGTCCGGATTAGTTGGATTTGTAACCCACTGCTGCAATATATGTTTTTAGAAGGAAAAATAGAACCGTTCAAAATCGTAAGGCTATCTTTAAATATTTGTTCCAATGGGCTAGTAGAAAAATATTAACAAAAAAAAAGAGAATAGTCTTTATTCTTCATAGCCCACATGACTGAAGCTTTAGCATCAATATTTATCGTTTAATACTAAAAATAAATTATAACAATATAAAAAAAATATAGATTTCTTTTTGGGGTGGCCACTACATGTGCATATAATAATTTAGAAGCTATTTACTTTTACCTGTAGGAACCATTATTCTCATTATTCTTCTAATGGTATGATTGGAAAAAAAAAAGTTATAACTTAATATTAATATTAAGTTATGAATTCTTTTCTTCAAGCCATGCCACTAGTAGAAGAAAGAATGTACTTTTAGATAAACTATGTTAGTGGCATCACTTAATATAAATGGATCCTTTCATACTATTGAATAGAAAAAAGTAAAAAAGAAAGGTTGCATGAAGTCATAATATTTGTATAAGATAAATTGGTTACATTTGAATGTAGCCAAGCCTATATTCGGTCTTTTTACTATTCTTAAATCTATATATTTATAAATTTTAAAAATAAAAAATAAAAAAATAAAATGGCTTTAAGGTTTGTATAAATTTAAGATGAAGAAGACGATAGATTTTGAACTTGATACATTCGAATATAACAAAATTTATCTTATATTTGCATCGAAATATCTTTATGTTGTAACTTATATTATCTTGTTATCTGTTGGACTAAGAAGTCTCTACATTGAATCCTTTTTTTTCTTTCTTGGTGGTACAAAATTCAATTACAACAGAAATTTCCGCATCCTATTCCATGTGTCACCGATGTTGATGCGCAAACATTCTCCGACAAGCTCCAAATCAATGAACGACTTTAAATAAAATGGAAAGCATAGAAATATTCAACTTTGATATAGTTCATGGGCTCTCTAACATTCCAGGTTTGATTTACTAGCCATATGTATGACCTATTTGTATGACTCACATTGCAAGATAGGCTAGTATGGGTGATTGGGCTGCAGTATTCTTTAGGTAAGTCTTCATGACATCTTGGTATTAGAGCGTGTGTTATGCTCCAAAACAATTGGTTGGGTCAGGTTGACTATATGGTCACATACTCTTAGGTAGTGTTTGACTTCCCAAAAGTTATTTTTGGATAAATATAGGATAACATTTATCCAAAGGATAGCTTAGGGAATAAGCACATTTTTAAAATTACAAGTCTGCCATCAAGGGATAACTTTAGTTGTTCCTGGGTTCCTTAGGGAATAAGTTCAGGGGATAACCCATGTTTAACCATGGGTTATCTCATCTAGTTAAACTTTTTCAGACATATCCCTTCTAGTAATAGCTTTTGGGGATAATATTCCCCCTTATCCCCTATTTCAAACACAGCCTTAGGTAGTATTTGAAATAAGAAATAAGAGGGGATATCCTAAATATCCCCTCTTATTCCTAAAAGCCATAACAATAAGGGATAGCTAAGAATAAAGTTAACCAGAGGGATAATCCATGGTTAACCATGCCATGGGTTATCCCCTCAATTTATTCCCTAGAAAATATAGGAATAGCGGTTATCCCTTCAAATAAGAGTAAAAAAAAGTTATCCTATGGATATACCTTTTTGCATTTGATATGATCAATGGGATAGCCAAGGGATATCCCTAGGGATAGCCAGGGAATAAACTCTATCCCATACACTTATCCATGGATAATATTTTTTCTATCAAACACTACCTTAGGATGTAACCTCGAGGGCATATAAGGCTTGAAAAACTATTACATCTAAATAATTATGATATAGCTTGATGAGGGATAAATTTATCATTGCATTAATGCCCGTGCACATCGATAATTGGGTCGAGTCCAATCCCAGCATCATGTCGGCCAGCTATCACATCCACAAGATGGCGAAACCGATTCGCCATCAGTGGAGTCAGGTTGCCTCGACAAACCGAGCTATCTTTATGTCTCGACGACCCGAGCTATCCTCATACCTCGGCAACCTGAGCCATTTTCATGCCTCGGCAACCCAAGTTATCCTCATACCTCGGCAGCCTGAGCCATCTTCATACATCGGCAACCTGAGCTATCTTGTACCTTAGAAAACCAAGTTGTCCCTCGCCTCGGCTGGACCGAGGCACTCGAATACCTCTGCGGAATCCTGCGCGTGAGAGTTCAAATCCACAATAATTGAATAAGATTTCAAACGAAGAATCATGCCGGAAGTGGCCTAAGGGTCATAAGAGTGACCTAGAATCTACATAATCGCTGAATCTCAAGGCATCAATCAGCTCTCCTAGCCATCGATCCTCTATCTGACAAGATACGGATCCTACTGGCCTCGTAACAAACTTGATTCGAATTCGTTTCAAATCTCAACAGCTTTCAGACCCCCCCCACAATGCGCCCAAGGAATCAGGTGATCGCCTATAAATACCACAGCTCTCAAATCTCTCAGGTACGTATACTTTCATTCGCTCTCATACTGAAAAACTCCATTGAAGCTCCATCAGAGCTCGGAGCCTTCGAGAGAATACCCATCTAGGGGAACTCTTCTGCGAGAGGCTTCTCCTCATATCTGCTGTGAATCTCTACTGACTTGGGCGTCGGAGGGTCCTTCGCAGAGGGCAACCCCTGAAACACCCTCTGCGTGCGGACTATCTTGTAGGTTCCACCCCGGGCGAGGAGATCGGCGTTCGAACCCGGAGCCAGAGCGCACCTAAGTCGGGAATGAATTTCCGCGGTAACATAGCCTAAAGGAATATTCATTTCATTAGAATTAAAAAAAAAATCTTCATTACATGCACTTCTCAAGCTATACACAAATTATTCAAATTATTCTCACTTCTATCGTCTCACTCCTATTCAAAACTTATTTATGGTGTCTTAAGGCTTGTTAAAATATAGTAAACATGATAAAAACTTATAATTTAGCAAAAATACTTATACATATAGATATAAATAAGTAATAAATTAATAACTAAAAAGTGATACATATATTAAAATGTCTTCAGCATCATGCTGCAAAACAATACGCCGATTATAAATAAGATTTTAAAACAGCTCTATCTTCATTATTTTAACATTAGACTAGCCATAGGCAGGCTTCCAACATCCATATTAGAAGCTTGCGATGGTAAACATGAATTATTAATTAATACTAGCATATTCTATATTAATTATTTGTTTTATATGAAAGTAAACATGAACTTTTCGAACATTTTCTATTACATTTATTACCACATGAATATATAAGATTTGCTTAGTCTCTATTATTAAACTAACATCTCAAACTGTAATTAAGAGAAGAAAGTAGAATGAAGGGATGCTGTTGCTAATCCGAAGTTCACCAATCATCACCATCATCTCCTCCTCATCCCCTCCCCTCCTTTTACTACTTCATGCTCGTAAGAAAGAAATAGACGCCGACCGGAAGATCAACATCCTATTGGTTACTAATTGGATGGCTTGTTAATTTGTAGGTAATGCTCTATCAAACATTTTGTTCTTCGTGAAAGAGCATTCCAATTAGTTTTTTGAAAATTGAACCAGATTGGCCGATCAAACCGATCCAACTACGAATCGGTCATTAGTCCGATTCGATTTTATTATTAAAGTTAACTTTTATATGATCAAGCAAAAATTAAAAAAGTTTATTGAATCGGAGTATCGAATCGATCTAACCTGGTTTTTAGATTTTTTTAATTTTTATTTTAATTGATATTTTTATTTTATTATTTTTATATTATTAAATTAAAAATTATTATCTGGTTTGATTAAATCGATTTATCCGATCGAATCAGTTGGCCATAATCCAAACGTTAAATCGGTTTGTTGTCCGATCCGATTTTCAAAATATTGCTTCCAATTAGGGATGTAATTGAACTGAACCGAGCTTTTCGGTGCTCAAGCTTGGCTCGTTAAGAAATACTCGAGTTCGAGCTCATTTAAATTTAAAAAAATATTATTAATTTTTTTATCAAAAATTAAAAAAAAGGTTTCTAAAATTATCCATAAAAATCTTAGTCCAACAAGGTAGAAAAATAAAAGGACATCTTGTTCATGGACTTCTAATCGAGCCAATTTGCGAATATCTAATAAAACCATTTTATTAGAGCTTTTAATCAAACTATCTTATGAGCTCCTAATTGATCTGATTTTAAACATTTGTATGCTCAAGCTTATCTTATTTATCAAACAAGCTTTAAAATAAAACTCAAACTTAATTTATTTACATAACGAATCCAACGTAAAGAAGCTTTTATCAAGCCAAGCCTTGCAAGCTACTCTGCTCAATTACAGCACTACTTCGGATCCCTGGAAAATTCAGTCGACAATTCAAGCACCAAAAAATTCGTCTTTCGGCGCTTTGACTAGGCCTGGATGGTCGCTGACCACCATCCGTTCCGGTTTTTGTTCCCAGTCCCCACCTGCACCGGACGGGCCGCCGGCTGCTTCCATAAAGTCTAAACTCCAGCGTAGCATGGTACGCTCTGAAAATAACGTGCGAGACAAAGCAGCATACCGGACGCCGCCTTTTCTCAGACCGGCCACCTTCGCTCTCCCCGTCGACCCCACGCCACGCCTCACCCTCCCTCCCTCTGACCTCATTGACCCGTCTCGTCTCTCCAGTATAACCAAAACAACTTAAAACGAAACGAACCCAAGCCTTCTTCCCTCCTCCTCCTCCTATGGCTCTCCTCCACCGTCGACGGATCCTCTACCCGATGCCCAACGCCACGGACTGCCTCACCGTATGCGACGCCGCCTGCCAAGTCTACCAACTATGCTCTTATTCCCCACCCCCTCATTCTTCTCTCCCCTCCAACTCCACGCCCATCCAATCCCCCCACGACTCGAAGCCCTTCCCCACCCCTCTCGTCGCCGCCACCTCTTTCATCGCCGCGGCCTCCCTCCTCCTCCTCCTCGCCCTCTGCGCCCTCCACCGCTTCCGCCGCCGGCACCGCCGCGGCCCCTCAGCAGTCGCCGCCGCACAAGACGACGGTGGCGGCGACCTCTTCGAGGTGCTGGAGGCGGACGGACACCACGCGTGGCACATCCGCACAGTCGGCCTTGACGAGCCCACCATCCGGTCCATCGCCGTCTGGGCCTACAAGTCGGGCGACGGCCTTCTCGGCGCCGCCGTCGACGGCTGCCCCGTCTGCCTCGCCGACTTCCGCGACGGCGAGCTCCTCCGCCTCCTCCCCAAGTGCAGCCACGCCTTCCACCTCCCCTGCATCGATCCCTGGCTCCGTTCCCATCTCAACTGTCCCCTATGCCGCGCCCCCATCGTCGCTCCAGCTACCGCTGTTCTCCCTCCTTCTCCTTCTTCTTTCCTCGCCGCCACCGCCGACCCCAATTCAGGCTCCTCTCCTCTGACGGAGGATACCCAGATCGCCGTCCGGCCGCCGGAGACCGATCGAGTGGAAGTCGAAGGGGAAACAGAGAGTGCAGTGGCCGAACCTGGAGCTGGAATTGGACTTGCGATGGACCCATTAGCCGCGTCTTCTTCTTCGCCGCCAAGTTCGCAGTTTTGGGTGAGAAGCGGTCCGGGGGAAGATGGTTTGCGGCCGGTTCGGCAGTCAGTTTCCATGGACTCATCCTCCCTTGCTGCTCACCTCTTCAAGGCTGATCCAGAGGCAGGATCCAGCGAGGAGAGAAAAGATTCCGACTTGGAAGAAGAAAACACTTCTAAGAAGGGGAAAGAGCAGGGGAGTGCTTCAAAGGGAGCTCCTCAGCAGAGGGATCCTCGAGAACTGCAAAGGTCTCCATCGAGCAGCAGCAGGAGGCTCTTTTTGTCAGGACATGGGCGAGGTCGGAGCGCAGTTCTTCCATTGTGACAAGGAACGTGGTGCTCTCCTTTGCTAGTTTATGCTACGATGGTATCCTCCCAATTTCCCATGATTGAAAATTTTGAGATAGTTGAGTTTATACCGCTATGTACAGATTGGAAAGTTAAAAAAAAAAAACAATCTTTCCTTGTTTTATGTACAGGATGAACCATTCTCATGGTTGCAAGCAGAACCTTCTGAGTTCTAATAGCAGCCTACTTAATGAAAATGGTGTTTTTTTTGTGTTGGAATTGATCAGTTAATTTTGAAGTCACACGCTTCTCTGTGTTTGATATGATGTGAATGAATGAAACGTTAATTTTGAGAATGAGTTCGTGATCAAGACAAAGTTGCATTCTGTGGCTGATGAGAATTGCTAAGCTCTATGCGATTGTCCTAGATCTTGCTTATGCAAATGACTTAATGAAGGTAACTATCATGGCGGCATTGTCTAGATGATAGATAAAGAGACAAGTATGCATTAATTTGGAATATCCCAATAGCATTAATGAACTACAGAGTGATCTAGCTCTTTTTGTTAATTCATTCTACCATCATCAACAACCTTGATACATCGTCTTGCTTTTTGCATCAACTAGATAGGGTATAAAGGCTGGGGACTACTTATAAAGCTCCACAGATTTTTATAATTTCATAGATTATATAGATTGGCTATAGGATGACCATCGATGTTCATCAACTCTCTTCACTGTCTGCATGCGAAAATGGTTATCACAAAGCAAACCTGGTGAATGAACTTGGTGCATCACACAATGACAGAAGATATGCCTCTAGATTGAGGATATTATAACCTGCTGGTCATAATCTGGCAATTATGAGTTAGCCTTTGTCAGATATATCGCATATTAAGAGATGTGAATATCAGCTGCACATGTTGGATCTTCATGTCTTGAGGATTCTCTTTGAAAAATTACAGCACATGCTTCCATATTGTTTCTTCTATTTACATAAATTACAAAGTGTTGTCATCAAATCACCTCCTCAAACGTCGAGCGAGGATGAGAATCCAAAGGACGATGAGGGCGAAGCTGGAATCTTCAAACCCTCCTTAGGCAGGAATCCTGCAAGAAAGTTATCAGAGACTGATTGCTCCGGTGGGGACCCTCCGACGCTCAAGAAGTGAGTAACGTGGAAAACAATGATGAATCATGGACTAAAAGACTTAGTCGAAACTTGGGGTTTAGATTCTTCTCTCATCATGAGCGAATGTTTTTATACCTGTTCGGGAGTAGAGGTAGGTACTGGGTCGTGCCGCCCATGGCATGGCACGGCCCGACATAGGCCTGGGCCTGTGCCGGGTGGGCCGTGCCTGGCATGGCCACCAATAAGGGCTTGATCAAAAATTTTTGTAAATTTTTTTTTTTGATAATTAAAAAATATTGGGAATAAAGAAATTTATTAATATGAAGACACCTTAATGGTGGGGGGTTTGGCATAGACCCCTACCATTTATTAATTTAAAATTAAAATGGTACGGGAAGGGAGGGGGACTAGGCCTGACCTCCAGAACAGAATACAATAAGAAAGAAGAAAAAAATAGAGAGAAAAAAAGAGATGACTCACTTTAACAATTTAAAAAATAAAAATATATAATTATAAAAATAGAGATGACTTATTCATCAGTATTTATGTCATCATCATCTTCGCTGGTTAAGTTATGTTCACCTTTATCTTGAAGCCTTACCTCAGCATCCAACCAATCTTTGAAGCAGATAAGCATCTCAACTGTCTCGCTAGTCATCTTACTTTCTTTTCATCTAGAACATCGACTTGCACTGAAAGCGGAATTTCGATGCTACTCTGGACATCGACATACTAAAATATCTCGTGTAATGGCAGGCATAACAGGATATTGATTTCTAACACTCTTCCACCAAGCTAATACATCTAGACTTTCTATTTGATCTTCATCATATGCAGAATAAAGATCGTTTCGTAAATAAAATTCTAATTCATTACTTACAGATGAAAAAGATGAAGCATGTGTGTCTTCTAATGAATGAAAAAATAGATGACGAACGAGATCTAGAAGAAGAAGCAGAGCTTTGAGCAGGTATTCTAGATCCATAAATTTTATCATTATATAAATCATAAATATCATTAAGAAGTCGTGTTACCTCATCTTTAGCAAGTTCAGGATTTTGATTCATGTTTTCATAATATTGATCAATAAAAAATTTACGTCATTTAATTTAATTCTAGGATAAAAAACAACAGCTAAGTTATACAATGGACATATTCTATTCAAATATTTATTTCATTTAGTTTCCATATTACATATAATAGGCATTAAAACTTCATGATATCTATATTCTTTAATTTTTCACTAATTACATATATTTTTGTAAAAATAAATAAGAAGTTGGATAATAAATACTTGAAAGAACATTTGTAGCATCATAAAAAGTAACAAAAAAATCTTCTAAAATTTTACCTTGATGCCAATCAAGTTCAGTCAATATAAATCCTAATCCATGATCATTAATATAAGAACTTAATAAATTTTGATAATGGATATGCATCATGTATCATGGTATAGGTACTATTCCGAGTTATTACATCAAGTTTAATTTTCTTAAAACGTTTATCATGATATATACATAATTGTTTAAATTCTTGAAGTCTTGACCTTGAAGCATGAATAAAAGAAATTGCATTTCTAATTTTTGAAATAACCTCTTGAATTATGTTCATATTAGATTGAGCAGAAAGATTTAATATATGATATACACATCTAATATGAAATAATTGTTCATCTAAAATGGGATGCAAAGAGTCATTTAATAATGCAACAGCAGAATTATTATTAGATGCATTATCAAAAGTAATTGATATTATTTTATTATTAGTATTATATGAGCATGCAGTTGATAAATAATATTTAAAATTTGTTATCCTGAATGTGGAAAATCAAAAGCACGAAAAGCAATAATTCGTATCAATATAATGAGTAGTAATAGCAATAAAACAATTACTACCTACAGATGCCGACCAAATATCAGAAGTTAAAGAATTCTAACATTTAAATTTAAGAGACTTTCAGTTAAACTTTGTTTCATTGTTAAAAAGTTTGTCATAGCCACTCTTCTAAAGGTACAGCTACTAGTTCTTCTGTAAGCAGTTGTAGACCTAATTGAACATATCGTTCAAAATTATAAGATTCAGATAAACTAAAAGGTAATTCATTCTGAACTATCCATCTTACAAGTAATTTCCTCTGATTTTTGGTTATATGTACCTACAAGTGATCCCTCTTGTATATTAAGGATACATTGCTGACGAGAATCATGCATCCTATGAGTCTCTTGATGCCTTTTTAAATGGCCTGTTCCCCCAGTACTAGAACAACTGTAAAGTTTTGCGCATTTTTTACATTTTACTTTATAGACTCCATCAACCATAATTCTATCAAAATCATTCCAAACATCACTAGTCCTCTTACGAGAAGAGGTTTGACATTCACTAACACTGGCTATGGAGGGAACTTGGGGTTAGGGTTGGGGTTGGGGATTAGTTTCCTCACCCTCAGAAAAAGGATGCATGTTAAAATTACTTTCGTTAAAAGATGTCATATCTAAAATTTTAATTAATAAATAAAAAAATAAAAACTAACTCAAAAGAAGGAATTGAGAAGAGGATTAGAGGTGGAGGCGTGAAGTCAAGATTTGTGACTTCCTCTTGCGCTCTCGTCTCTCAATAAGAAGTGACCTTGTAGCACTTGAATACTTGCTAGAGCACTTGCCACTTGCAAGAACACTTGCAAACTAAAAATTAAATTGCTAATATGTTAGAGCACTTGCTAGAAGAGAAAATAGCAATAATAGAGAAGTTGGTTTGGTGTGGTAAGAATGAGGGAGAAATGGGCTATTTATAAAAGTTCCAAATTTTTTTTTTTCTAAAAATACCCTTTAATATAGCTGTTATATGGCTGTTTGGAGGGGTAAAATAGTCTTAAACACCCCTAAATGATATATAGCCATTTTTAACGGCTATAATGGGCCTGGCACAGCTTGAGGCGCTGTTGGGAGGGGTAAAATAGTCTTAAATGCCCCTAAATGGCTATATAGCCATTTTTAACGGTTATAATGGGCCTGGCACGCCTGAGTCATGCCTCAGGCCGTGCTTGAGCCGTGCTTGGCATGACTCTGATGGGCCATGCCAGGCGGGCATGGCTGGGCCATGCCGGGCCTAAATTTTTTTACTGTACCGTACCTGGTATGGTCCGTTTGTTACTGGGCCATGCTAGGCACGACACGAAATTTTATAGGCACGGTGGGCCTGGGCTGTGCTTGGCAAGGCACGGCCCAATGCCCACCTTTATTTGGGAGTCCCTCTTACCCTGCTAGGCACGGCCCAATGCCCACCTTTATTCGGGAGTCCCTCTTACCCACTTTTGAAAGGTTGTTGATTCCTAGACGTCATCATCGGGTAGGGGGTGGGCGGCAAGGCCGATCGGATAGGTCGCAACTACCCCTGAGCTTGTTAGGGGCAGCCTGTCGTCTCCCTCTTCTGATGTAGCACGCAGTTGGTAGGTAGGCCTGGTCTTATGGGTGTGCGTCGCAACTGGCAGTGGCCGCGGGGCCACGTGCAGTTGCAGATGGTAGGTGGGCCACGTGGTGGTTGTAGGTGTTAGGTGGTGTTGGCCCAGATGGCAACCCAAGAGGGGGAATGAATTGGGTTCTTAAAATTTAATCTTTTAAAAACTATGTGCTTGGAATAAATGAGATTAAGTGCAGGATAAATATTAAGCACAAATAAAGAGATAGAGTGAGAGAGTCAAAACACGAAACACAAGATTTTATAGTGGTTCGGTGTATCCAACACCTACGTCCACTCCCCAAGTATCACTTGGGTCCACACTATAATCTACTTGATTACAGCCGAGTTGTTTTACAAGCTCACAACTCAAAACTTGTTGTTTCCTCCTGTGATTACAACAACCCAGCTGGTTTTCCGGGCTCACCAGCACAAAACCCAACCACAAGCTACCCTTAGCTTGTACCGAGGTATACCACTCCACTAATTCAATCCCTTGATTGAACTAGCCAACAACTATGAAAAATAGAGTTTACAATATAAGACAGCTCCTTAAGTGAGCAAATATGCAATTAAATAAACAAGGGTAAGAAAAGCCTGTTTGAAGCGAATTGATTTGAGCTTTTCTTCTTTTCCTCTTCTCCTTTGAAATGTTGAATCAGACCTCAGCTTAGATTCTTCACAAAGATTGCAGTTGAGAAGTTTGAAAATCAGGGCTTTTGCTTTCTTTTTCTTCACTTGGAAAATCCTCTGATTTTGAACTTGAATGCCTTGGATTCCTCTTTGACTCTCTTGGATTGGTTGATGTAAGCTCTAAGTCTTTCCTTTTGATTTCTCTCTCAAGATTTTTGGATTTTTCATAAAATATTTCCTTTTCTTTTTCTATTTTTCCTCTCTATTCCTATCTCTTTCAAACGGATGGTTTTTCCCCTTTTTATAGATCTCCTTAATCCAAGTTTTAGGTGGGAAATATAGCCGTTGGAGATGTTTGATTCTTCTACACACAAAGAAAATAGCTGTTAGAGGTTAGGTGAAAAGAAATCTTACCGTTGAAGTACGTTCTGACAGATAAAAAATCGTTCCTGACAGGTTGGAGTCGGCTCCAACTTTTCAGGTGTCGGCTCCAAGTCAGGTGTTCAAAAATAGTAAAGAAAAAGTTGTTGGGGAGTCGGCTCCGAGAAAGGAAAGTGTCGACTCGTCGCTTCAGGAGTCGGCTCCGAAACTGTAAGTGTCGGCTCCAGAAAAGTCCATAAAACACGCTCTCTGTTCTCAGTTAGAGTCGGCTCCAGAAACTCAGGTGTCGGCTCCCTAAATCTCAGGTGTCGGCTTCCAAATTCTAGTGTCGGCTCCAGAAACTGAAACAGAATGCACTTCTTGTATCTCAGGTTAGAGTCGGCTCCGAAACCTTGAGTGTCGACTCCAGACCGTGCCAAAATCCCAGAAACCTTCTGATACGCCTTGGGTCGGCTCCTGACTATTTGGGTGTCGACTCCAGGCTCTGAACTTTGAAAATTTCTTTAAAACATTGATTCAAAATATGTTTCTTTATTCTTTTTGATTGATCAAACATTTTTAATCCCTGAAACACTTGTTAAATCTATTAGAAACAAAATGAATATACTCATGTCTTTTATTAATCATCAAAATCAATAATTGGGTCAGCAATCTCCCCTTTTTGATGATTATAAAAACATTGAGTATATGCATGATTAAACAATAAATTTTCAAATCAAATTTCTTAAATATTTATTCTCACAGGTAAGCTCCCCTGAATGAGGTAGCTCCCCCTATGATACTCAATTTAACATCTATTCTTTCCTTTTAATAGTAAACTTTTAATATTTGATACCAATTAAACAGTTATATCAATTTTAACATCTATTCATCCTTTCAATGCATATATGACAATTAATTAAGCTTAATTGTTCCAATGCATCTACAAATATGCAATTAAATATTCTTCCCTTTTATAACTTTCAATGCATATACGACTATCAATAACTTCTCCCCCTTTTTTGTAATCAACAAAAAAAGTTATGAAGTTTTAAGTGAAATGACAAAATTGATAGATGCTTAAAGATCAAATGACATTCATTAAGTATCAAATAAGTTCATTACATCATAATGTCAAACATTACATCATATTGCAAAAAGAAACTTCATTACATCAAAACTTCATTACATTAAAAAGTAAACCAACATCAAACTAGACTAAACATCATCTTTGAATAACATCAAAGAAACTTCATTACAATATAATCAAAAGTTAGTTCTAATGAGTCTTTGCAAATCTTCTAATATTCTTCCCATTCCTTCACTCTGAGTTCTTACAAATTCTTTTAGTCTTCTATCAACAAATGCACATGCAGTCATAATTTTGTCCTGAAGCTCAGCATTGCATTTGGAATAAGTCTCTGAGTCTCCACCAATATCTTTAAGTTCTTCAAAAATGTTCTTGAGATCATTCTTTAAAGCTTCAGCGGAGGCTCCAAGTGTAGACTCAATTTTGCCAATTCTTTCATCCAAAGAATAGAGGGTATCTCTCAGGTTCATGAATTGGCTATCTAGCTCAGATTTATCTCTTCCTTGTGAGTAGCAAAAATACTTCTAAGCTGTTCTAACTAAATATCGAAAAACCAATAGATGACTGATCAAAAGTAGAAGGAATAGGTGGAGCTGGAGGTACATTCTGACTGGGCTCTGGTGAGCTGTGTCTCACAGATGGTCCTGCCTCAGAAGGGCCAGGCACATTAGACTCAGCAACTCTGTCTCCAGTATGATCTTTTCTCTCCCATTTACCATCCACTTTTACAAATCCCATCCTGTGCACAGTGGCTAAGCTGTAGTAGTCAGTGTGCCTAAGGTTCTTCGATGGCTCATTCTCAGAAATAACTACTCCTTGACTTCTAAAAACCAAGGTTAGGATCATCCCATAAGGCAGTGAAGATCTCTCTTGCCCCCGGCCTCAGCCATATACCATATCATCATTCCAGCAAGATTTATTGGCGGACCCGTCAAGATACTATCCATGACTACAATGTCTCGCTCTGAGACATACTCAAGACGGCCAGTCTTGGGAAATAGAATCCTACTGCAAATGTTATGCAACAGCCTAAGCTCAAGTGGCAATTGGTTTGCCCTAACCTCTTCAAATTCAGTTATTTCTCTTCCTAACATTCTTGATAAAGCAGCTGATCTCTCACTGTGAATGTTTGCAACAAATCCAGTGACAGGAATACTTAACAGATTTCCTAAAATTTGAAAAGTAAGATGAATTCTCTTTCCTCTTACTGAACTAACAATTCCACCATCTCCTCTAGATAAATTCAGGTAAAATTCTTTAACAAGAGCTGGATAAGTAGGAACATCCAAAGAACAAACTTTATCCCAATTGAGTTCTTTAATCTGTCTACCAATGTCAAAACCCTCGGCTTCAAAGAAATCGAAATCTACTTTCTTACCCATGGTAATAACTCGCCCAGCAAGGGTATCTACCTGTGGAGAGGAGGGGCCAGGATTATCTGAGGGAGTTGAAGAAGAATCATCACTTGGAGTAGGTTCACGGACGGGACGCCTAGCCGTACGTTTCCTTGTAGCAACGGGAGCATCAAAGACCTATCCCCTACGCTTAGGTGCCATAGAAATCTTAGGGAATGGTTGATTTGAGGAGTATTTGGCTTTGGAAGTTTGGAGAGGTTTGGAGAAGATTTGGAGAGGGTTTGGAGAAGATAAAAATCGAGAAGGTGTCGACTCTGCCCTAATATAGTCAATTTGGGTCCACCAGGTGTCGACTCCCGCAAAGTCGGGTGTCGACTCCAAGTCGCTAACACAGTTAGCGCCCGAACTGGAGTCGGCTCCACTTAAGCGGGTGTCGGCTCCAAGGTCAAAGACCGAGAGCGACACAGAAGAGGTGTCAACTCCTCAAATTGAGGTGTCGACTCCACTGACAGTTTCAGAGAAAAATAAATGAGTTTCAACCAGCCGAAACTTGTCAAAATAAGGTCAATAAATTTTAAAAAAAAATCTTTGGAATGTGAGGAATCAAATTGCTCAAATGACTAGATAAATTGTCCTTAAAATTATGAAAGGAATCTCAAGAAATTGATAGAAATCTAGATAATCATTCCTTAGGGGTTTCAAAGTCATTCCAAAGGATCACAAATCCCTAATTCACCTCTAAGATAACAAAATCTCTCTTCACTCAAAGGTTTTGTAAATATGTCAGCTAATTGTTCTTCAGTACTAACATAATCAAGGCAAATTTCATTGTTAGCTACATCACTACAAGGGAAAAAAAATTGCGATGCCCAAATGCATCGCTAAACATGCTATTGCGACGCAATAGCGACGCAATGACGACGTCGCTCAGATGTTCGTCGCAATCTCAATTTGTCGCAATTGCGTCGCTTCACAGCGACTCTCTGCGACGCAACAATGCGTCGCAATATTGCGACGCATCCAAATGCATCGCTAAATTTAAAACTAATTTTTAATATTTAAAATTATTATTAAATATTGCACATTCAATTGTCGCAATATTGCGACGCATTTAGTTGCGTCGCAATATTTAATAATAATATTTTAGATATAATAGCGACGCAATTTGAGTCGCTAATGCAAATAAATTTTTTTTTAAAATATTGCGACGCAGGTCATTGCGTCGTAATATTTAATAATAATATTTTAGATATAATAGCGACGCAATTTGAGTCGCTAATGCGTCGCTAATAATTTTTTTTAAATTATTGCGACGCCAGGTCATTGCGTCGTAATATTAATAAAAATATTTTAAAAATATTAGCGATGCAATTTCAGTCGCTAATGCGTCGCTAATTAAATTTTTTTTAAAAAATAAAATATTAAAAATTAAAATGGTTAATACAATTTCGTTACATTTAAATATTGATAGAAACATTCTTCACTCATATTGATCCAAACAATAATCATTCAATTTTTAAAAATAATTAATATATTAAAATTTTGAAGTTTTCATGTACAACATATAAAAAGAAAAAAAAATACATCAAGAATCTGAGCGATCACGTGGAGGCTGGAGACCTGCGACAAGCGGCTAACCATATCCTGCAAATGACGCATCTGATCTCGCACGTCTGCAAGCTCCTGATCCCGGCCTCGCATACGCTGCTCGAACTCGTGCTCGACCTCCTGCCGAACCTCCTGACGAACGTGAACAATAGATCTCCGAATGTCGTCTAAACGCTCGGCAGGAATATCACCAGAAAATCGCGAGCTGGAGGCCTGATGGGGAAAATATGAAGAAGCTCTAGTGCCCAGACCATAGACCCTGCGGTCTCGCGGCTGGGCACCAACAGCCTCCAAAAACACACGCCGACTCTCCTCTGCTGAGAGTTCGACGGGCGTCTCCCCATCAGTAGAGTCGACCTGCGATGCCTGGGAGCGAAGCTCCTCGACTCGTGTCTTTGAATTATAAAATCAACAATAAATGAGTTAATAAATTTCTCGAATAAAATTTTAGAAATTAAACAGATACTACATAAATCTAATTTCTTACCGCAACCTCCCGTGATCGCGTGTCGACCCAGGAACCGTCCCTCCTGGTGTGTGTCGCCCTGAATAGACGAAACTCACCAGGATCTCCGCCCTCCTGCTCAGACTATAACAATAAAAAATTGATATTAATACAAATATTTGTAAATAACTAAATTAGTAATTAAAATATTTATGTTTTCTTACCATACGCCGTCTGTGCTCCTGAATCGAAATGGAGCCCGAAGTATGGCGGGAGAGACCCGTGCCAGGACCGCCCTTCTCGGATCGGCGGTTCGTGCTGGCTGATGCGGACCTCCTGCGCCAGCCATCGGACTGCCAGGCCTGCTGCCACTCGTGCCAAATACCCTCTGGCACATGCGCAGGACGCTGACCCGATGACCTCCAACGATGAAGCATGTCGGAGT
>UESW01002429.1:428184-474667 GCA_900491605.1 Calamus simplicifolius
AGCGTCGTCGTTTCGATGACGATTGCTAGGCATCCTGTAAAAAAGATCTTAATCGACAGTGGGAGCTCCGCTAATGTGCTTACTTATGATGCTTTTCTTCGGATGAGTTTATCTCTGGATTCTCTTCGGCCCGTAGCCGTCCCTCTAGTTGGTTTTACTGGAGACTCCATCCGGGTAGAGGGCGAAATTACTTTGCCAGCTACGGCAGGATCACCACCATGTCAAAGCACGGTTATGCTGGATTTTCTGGTAGTTCGGGTCCCCCTGGCTTACAACGCCATTCTTGGCCGCCCCGGCTTGAATATGTAGATGCAGTTATATCTACTAAGCGCTTATTGGTGCAGTTTCCTACCAACCAAGGCGTCGGTGTGATGCATGGAGAGGTAGACTCGGTCAGACCCTGCTATCATTTAGCCCCTAGTCCCCAGATGGTTAAATTCCTCCGGTTGCCGAGTCGTTTGACCCTAGGAAGTCGAGCGGAGAGGAGAGCCAGCGGAGCTTCTGATATCTTACCCCCTGGGAGATGATCCCACTAAGATCGTGCAGATCGGTGAGCTCCTCTTCCCCGAAGTCCGGGATCAGCTCCTGGCTTTCTTATCAATGAATGCAGATGTCTTCGCCTGGAAAGTAACAGATATGGTCGGGATTCCTCCGGAGGTGATTACTCATCAGCTTAATATTAACCCAAGCTGCCGCCCTGTCCGCCAGAAGAAAAGGAGTTTTGCCTCTGAGCGGCAGAGGTCATTGACGAGGAGGTAGACAAATTGCTCATGGCCGGTCATATTCGGGAGGCACGATATCCTGATTGGCTAGCCAATGTGGTTATGGTCCGAAAGCTAGCGGAGGATGGAGAATATGCATCGACTACACAGATCTAACAAAGCTTGTCCTAAGGACAGTTTTCCATTGCCCGGATCGACCAGTTAGTGGATTCAACTTCTGGTTATGAACTCCTTAGTTCATGGATGCCTTCTCAGGGTATAATCAGATAAAATTAGACCCCTCAGATGAAGAGCATACTTCTTTTATCACCGAGAAGGGCATTTATTGTTATAAGTAATGCCCTTCGGGTTGAAGAATGCAGGAGCTACCTATCAGAGGCTGATGAACAAAGTTTTTAAAAACCAGCTCGGCCGCAACATGGAAGTATATGTAGATGATATGTTGACAAAAAGCACCTGTGCCACTAACCATGTCGCCGACTTGCAGGAAACTTTCCACAACCTCCGGCTCCATAGAATAAAGCTCAACCCGCGCAAATGTGCATTTGGAGTTACTGCAGGAAAATTCTTGGGTTTCTTAGTCACCCGGCGGGGGATTGAAGCAAACCCAGAGAAAATTCAAGCCATTCTCAGTATGAGACGGCCTATGTGTAAAAAGAGGTGCAACAACTCACCGGAAGGATAGCAGCATTAAGCCGATTTTTGTCCAGATCAGCCGAGAGATGTTACCTTTCTTCAAGGTCTTGCGTAAAGCAGATGGCTTCGAGTGGACAGAAGACTGTCAACAAGCTTTTGAAGAACTTAAGGAGTTCTTGTCCACACCCCCCTGTTATCCAAACCGGAGCAAGGAGAGAAGCTCTTCCTATATCTTGCGGCTTCCTCGGAAGCCGTCAGTTCCGTTCTGGTGCGTGTCGGCGACCATGCTGTTCAACGACCTGTATATTATACCAGCAAGGTGCTTCATGGTGCGGAAGAGAGATATTCTAAAACGGAGAAAGTCATTTTTGCTTTATTCGTTTCTGCCGACGACTCAGACCCTACTTCCAAGCCCATCCTATAGTCGTCCTCACTGATCAACCTCTCAGAGCTATTTTGTCACGACCAGACACTTCTGGCCGATTAGCCAAGTGGGCCATCAAACTAGGGGAATTCGACTTATCATTTCAACCCAGAGCATCTTTGAAATCCCAGGTCTTGGCTGATTTTCTAGTAGAGTGCACCTGGTCTGAGCCATATCAAGAAGAACTCCCCCGGATCCTTTTAGATGCTGGGGAGGAGGATGATAAGCATGGGTCCTCCACGTCGACGGAGCCTCTAACTCACAGGGTAGCGGAGCTGGTCTCATTCTTGCTAGCCCAGAAGGCGCGTACTAGAATATGCTCTTCGTTTCCTCTTTGAAGCCACCAATAATCAAGCTGAATATGAAGCTTTACTGACCGGAATTAAACTAGCGCATGGATGGGAATCAAGAATCTCCGGGTTTCACTGACTCACAGCTTGTTTCCGCCCAGGTGGCAGGGGAGTATGAAGCTCGGGACCCTATCATGTCCCAATATCTGAACAAGGTCAGACTATTAATTCCTTTTAGATCACTTCACCATTAGCTATACCCAGAGGTGAAAATGCCAGGGCCGATATGTTAGCCCGACTGGCTACCTCGGTGGATAGTGCTATGGGCAAAACCTACATTGAGTATCTGGAAACACCTAGTATTGAAGCTACTGAAGAAGCTTTGCCCATTATCCAAGAAGAAACCTGGATGGAATCTTATATCCGGTATCTGAAAGACGGCGTTCTCCCAGTTGGTCGTGAGGAAGCTAAGCTGCTTAAGCGGAGGGCTTCTAAATTTGTGCTACTAGAAGGCCAACTTTACAAGAAATCCTTCTCTCAGCCCTCCTCAAATGTGTTAATTCGGTTGATGCAGATTATATCCTTAGAGAAATTCATGAAGGCATCTGTGGGAATCACTCAGGAGGCCGATCTCTAGCACGCAAGGCCCTCCGACAAGGATATTACTGGCTCACCATGCAAGAGGATGCAACCGAACTAGTGAAAAGATGTGATCAATGCCAACGGTACGCCTACATTCAGCGGCAACCATCTTCCCAGTTAAATTCTCTTTCTGCTCCCTGGCCCTTCGCTCAGTGGGGCATGGACATCCTCGGCCCTTTCCCTCCGGCGTCAGGACAGCGCAAATTCCTACTAGTCGCCGTTGATTATTTCACTAAATGGGTCGAAGCTGAAGCACTCGCCAAAATTACTGAAGCCAAGGTTAAAACCTTTTTCTGGAAAGCCATTATTTGTCGATACGGCATACCACATACTCTCATCACTGACAATGGCCGACAGTTTGACAACAACACCTTCCGGACTTTCTGTACTGATCTCGGCATCATGCAACGATTCACCTCCGTCGGCCATCCACAGTCTAATGGAGAGGCTGAGGTTACAAATCGCATGATATTGCGGGGACTAAGGACCAGACTGGATACGTCCAAAGGAAGGTGGGTAGAAGAGCTCCCGAGTGTACTCTGGGCATACCACACAACTCCCAGAACACCAACAGGAGAAACGCCGTTCAATCTGGTTTTTGGTTCCGAAGCTGTTATTCCCGTCGAAATTGGCTTACCAAGTAGTCCGAGTGGAAACATACAACGAAGCAGACAACCTCCCTAATTTAAGAGCCAATCTTGACCTCATTGATGAAGCAAGAGATCGAGCTCGAATTAAGATGGCGGCCTACCAGCAGCAGGTAGCGAGGTATTATAATACCCGCGTCCGCTCGAAGAGCTTCCGTCAGGGAGATTTGGTTCTGAGAAAAGCTTCGGTGTCCAAACCAACAGAAGGGGGCAAATTGTCTCCGAACTGGGAAGGGCCCTACCGGATAGGAGAAGTCCTTCACCGTGGAGCATACCGACTTGAAGATCTAAATGGACAACTAATCCCCCGAACGTGGAATGCAGACAATCTTCGGCCATACTACCAGTAATGTAATGTATTTACTCAAATATTAAATAAGTCTACATATTTGAACGCATATTTTTAGACGATTATTCAAGGCGGCTCGGCGGCCCTACAGTCCAAAGGACACCCCCAGGCCGGTATAACCTACCCCTGAGGAGGTTCAAGTCCATGACTTAAGCGGCCCGAATCACGAACGGATAGGCGGCTCGGCGGCCCTACAG
The DNA here is from genome assembly GCA_900491605.1 of Calamus simplicifolius. Taxonomy (NCBI): domain Eukaryota; kingdom Viridiplantae; phylum Streptophyta; class Magnoliopsida; order Arecales; family Arecaceae; genus Calamus; species Calamus simplicifolius. Next base: position 432,092 of record UESW01002429.1, read on the forward strand.
TCCAAAGGACACCCCCAGGCCGGTATAACCTACCCCTGAGGAGGTTCAAGTCCATGACTTAAGCGGCCCCGAATCACGTTCTCCAACGGATAGGCGGCTCGGCGGCCCTACAGTCCAAAGGACACCCCCAGGCCGGTATAACCTACCCTGAGGAGGTTCAAGTCCATGACTTAAGCGGCCCCGAATCACGTTCTCCAACGGATAGGCAGCTCGGCGGCCCTACAGTCCAAAGGACACCCCCAGGCCGGTATAACCTACCCCTGAGGAGGTTCAAGTCCATGACTTAAGCGGCCTGAATCACGTCCCCAGCGAATAGGCGGCTCGGCGGCCCTACAGTCAAAAGGACGCCCCCAAGCCGGTATAACTTACTCCTGAGGAGGTTCAATCCTTGACTCAAGCAGCCTCGACTTAGACGGTTTGAGTCACGCCCGTAGGCAGATACTCGGTTACTCTTGAAGTACAACTCTGCAAAAGCGCCAAATGGCCCCACAATCCTAAGGGCATCGTGCCTCCTTGAATCTAGGATTAGCTCCCCCGCGGGAGCCCCTAAACTACCTTATCAAAGTTCTAGGACTTACATCCTGATACGACACGCCAGAAAGCGACCCCGAGATTCGAACTTAATGTCAACTCATGGACGGATCTCCTAATCCATAAGTAGGAATCAGGAATCAAGCAGATGAAGTATTAAGTAACATCAAATAAACAAAAAGTGGCATCTACTCATTCAAAGTCAATTCACTATAAAACTTTATAAGGTATCGTCAATAAACTGATATTAGTTACAAAAGGAAGTCCTTTAAAGGACCAAGTCAAGAACAAAAAGCTAAGCTAAAATCAAGATGAACCTAGACATCCTCTATCAGTCTTCGGGATGTTCCTTCTCAGTGATTGGATCAGAAGCCGGCTCCTCAGCGATGGGCATCTCTACAGCGGAATCTTTGGTCATCACCACTCCATCCGCCACGTCTTCGACCTCCATATCAGATGTCTCTTCGTCATCCGCAGGTCGAAAACGTTCAAGGTTTTCTAAGTTAAAGTGTCGGGCTAACCTCCGTTTACACCTTTCAAAACCCTGAATAAAGGCGTCCAGCGCGGCCTCTTGGAGTTCTGACACAAAGTCCGAAGAACCCTTATACTCCTTGATGGCCTCCCGGACTTTGGCTTCGGCCGCGGCCACCTTCTCTTGGACTTTGGCTTCGGCCGCGGCCACCTTTTCTTGAGCTTTGGCCTCGGCCGCAGTTATCCTTTCCTGGGCCTCCATCATCACTGTTGCGACCTTGTCCAGAGCTTCCTTAGCGTCTCTCTCGGCTAGAACCAATTTTTCTACAGCATCGCGAGCCGCAGCTTCCGCGTTATCTGCTCGGTTTTCGGTATGTTCTAGCCTGAGAGTGGTTTCCTTCAACCTTTCTTCTGTTGGCAGCAATTTCGCCCGGACCTCAGATAGTTGGGCGTCTAAGCTCCGCAGCTCCTTTTCCGCCCTTCCCCGCCAGATCCGATAATCCTCCTGGATGACCCGAAGGTCATGTAGTGCTTTTGACTCTCGGGCCTTCGTCTCCACCAACTCTTTGTCCAAGCTCACGCTATGAGACTTGGCCTTGTTTAGGTCTTCGCGCAGCACAAAAAGGCCATTAGACATCTGCAGAATACATTCGGTGAATACCCGAACTCAATAATCACAAAAGGAAAAGGTCGTAGCTCTACCTGAAGCGCGGCTGTAAACATAGTGTCAAATGACTCCTCTTGTGACACCTTCCTCATTTTTTCCTAAAACCTGGGCAGGATCGAAAGTTTGAGAATTGTCTCCGATAGGCAACTTTTATATCCAGCACCCAGGTTAGGCGGTTGAGAAGGTGGAGACAGACTTCTCAAGGCATCTGAGGGAGCGGGAGCAAGAACGCCTGCTTCCTTTGACGATGATGGGCCTGGCAAATCAATTTTAACTGCTTCCATGCTCCCTACAGATCCCCCAGCGCCCTTATTAAAAGATGGGGCGACTGCCGGAAGCCCCCCCTCAACGGGATCTCCTATCGGGATCCCCTTTGGAGGACTTATCTCTCCCTCGCTGTCTTCTATCAAGGTTGCTTCGGGAAGAGCCGCTGGAAGCTGGGCCTGATAACCCGATTCTGACTGGCGAAGCCTCTTAGGTTCATTCCCTGCCACGCCATGATCGCTCCCTCTCTCTTTCGAAGGCCCGATATCAATAAGTCTTGAGAAAACTTCATTGCTACAATATAGTGAGCATATGGTTAGCTAAAAGGAAGACACCAAATATGTTAGCTGCAAATATAACAATAAGAAAAAAGAAAAATTCTTCAGGGCTCACCGGGCGCTGCAGCCAGCGACACCGGCACGAACGCGATCTCCCGGAGATTATCCTCCGATAGCAATTCCTTACTGGGGGGAATGATGGTAGAAATCAGGGTGTTGAAAAGCTCACGGTCTCTCTCATCAACACTCGAGTTCTGGTTAGAACGGGTATCCGGAATACCCCAATCTACGCCCAGCCCCTCCAAGTGTGCGTAAAAAAATCGAGACTTCCACCCTTTAATTTTAGAAGGAAGATTAAGCCTAAGAACCCTTTTGGGCCTCGATGCGAAGCTCCACCACCCATCCCTAACCGGGTTTCTAATCCTATATAAGGCCCTAAATAAAGAAAGTCGAGCGGAAGCTCCATGAAAGGAACAAAGTACTAGAAATGAAAAAATAACATGAATAGAATTAGGAGTAAGCTGTGCAGGAATAAGGCGATACCTATTCAATAAGTTTACGAAAAAAGGATGTAAGGGCAGTCGTAGACCGCCCTTGAAAAATTCTTCATACAACGCGACCTTTCCTGGTCGCGCTAGGGTGACCCTATCCTCGGGGAGGGGAACGGAGAGCCGAATGTCACTAGGGATCCCGAACTGAACCCTGAGGTTCCTAAGATCTTGAGAGGATGTAACAGAGGCAACATCTGCCGGCCTAGCCGATTTGGAAGCAATCGCGGGAGGCCCTACCTCACGACTGGTAGACGAAGAGGAAACCCTAGGGGACTGGGATAACAACCTAGACACAGGCTGCACGGACCGAGCAACAGGTTGGTCCCCGCGGATGACTACCCCTCCGAGGGCCTGTCGATGCGCTTGAAGAATCTCCTCTCGGTGAGCTCAACCATGGGGCCCTTACCTTTCCTATCTTGGGAGGGATCCATAAAAAGAGAAAGGGAGAAGAAGAAGTCGACTAACCTGGGCTTGAAGAGATAAAATCGCAGAAGGATACACAAAATCAAAGATTAGGGGATAGAAGGGATGGCCCTCCCCCTTTTTATTATATATCGGACGCGACGCCTTGAGCACCGCAAAGACACGTGGTAGTCCCCCAGTGGAGTCGGACAAACGAAAAGACACTATCCTCTTAGAGATATGTGCTTCCTCTCTTTCTTCCTTTTCTCGAAACGTCACTTATCATGTGCTAGATTTTTTGAAATTCAAATTTTTCGCCCTTCTCCCTTGCACGTGCGCAACACACCTAAATACAAGGAACATGGGCGAGGGGGCATATGATATAGATAATAAATAAAATAGTTAGTAAATGATGCGGTTAGAAAATAAAGAGCCCCATAGCCTAGGCGGCCCTCGGAGTCTGGGCGGCCCCCAGTCCTGGACGGCCCCCAGGGTCTGGGCAGCCCCCCAGCCCTAGGCGGCCCCCAAAGTTTGGACGGTCCCTAGTCCTGGATGGCCCCCAAAGTCTGGCCGACCCCCGGTCCTGGGCGGCCCCTAGGGTCTGAACGGCCCCTAGTCCTGGGTGGCCCCCAGGGTCTGGGCGGCCCCCCAGCCCTAGGTGGCCCCCAGAGTTTGGGCGGCCCCTAGTCCTGGACGGCCCCCAAAGTCTGGTCGGCCCTCAGGGTCTGGGCGGCCCCCCAATCCTGGGTGGCCCCCAGTCCTGGGCGGCCCCCCAGCCCTAGGCGGCCCCCAGAGTTTGGACGGCCCCTAGTCCTGGATGGCCCCCAAAGTCTGGCCGGCCCCCGGTCCTAGGCGACCCCTAGAGTCTGGGCGGCCCCTAGTCCTGGGCGGCCCCCAGGGTCTGGGCGGCCCCCCAATCCTGGGCAGCCCCCAGACTCTGTGTGGTCCCCAGTCCTGGGCGGCCCCCAGAGTCTGGGCGGACCCCGGTCCTAGGCGGCCTCCTGGTCCTAGGTGGCCCCTAGACCTAGGCGACCCCCAATTTAAAAATGATTCTCAAATCAGAACCACTAAACATGATAAACTGTCATATTCGGAACAGAAATCGAGGATCATTAAACATCATAACGCTTTAAATGATCCGAATAAGACAAACACTGAAACACCGCCGTTTATCTAGAAAAAGGAGATACTGAACTCCTATTTTAGAGCCAGATACCTTTTCTCTGACTCTGACATCCCCACTAACCCTGACATTCCTTTAGGATAACCAAGGTCATCATGAAAATCCTTACCTTCATGAGTAAGTTTCTTAATACCTTTATTATTAATTATCAAGGAATGACCACGTAGCGGAGGCGAAAATAGGATGAATGTTTATCCTACACGTAGATCTCTGGAACTAAAAAGAAAAAGGAAAAGAAAAACAAATAGATGGATAAGAGGTAGGAAGAAGGAAGAAGGAAGAAGGAAGAAGGAGGGGGACTTTTCTTCTTTCAGAAAGAGATCTTATAATAAGAAAAAATTTAGTGATCCAGCATCATTAATATTTTTTTTTTCTTGTAGACATATGCAAAATATACGCAGCGATGATGAAGGACTAAATTTTATTATTGCATAAGAAAACGATAATATACTTGGATTGAATTGGAGCATTCAGAAATAGAGCGTTGGATACGAGCAAGCAAGATTAAAATTTAGAAAGTAAATAAAAAATTACTTTAAGGAGTTGAGGTAAAAACACTAATTATACTTTTAGACTTCCAATTTTCACTTAAATTTTTAGTTATTAAGAATATTGCATCCTTGATATTGTATTAGATGAGATTAATTAAAATTAACAAATATCTAACATATTATTATAACATTAATACATAAGCTTATTGATAGAATGATGCATTAATTATTTTATCGATTTTAATTTATATTATATAATAAAATGTTAAAAATATAGTGTTTTAAAAATATGAAGGGTTAAACTAACAATTGAAAGTTAAACGATTAAAATAAATTTTGGATGAAAGTTTGAATACCAAAAGCATAATTTAGTTATAAAATAAAAAATATAATAATAAGAAGAAGAAGAAGAAGGAGGAGGAGGAGGAGGAGGAGGATAAAAGCAAGTAAACAAGTTTCCCATCTCAATAATTTTCTACCCCTGGAACCCGTGGACTGCCTTTATTCCGTGGTTCCAGGTGGGATGCGCACTTTTTTAAGATCACGGGTTGTTTAAGCCAAGACATCTCAAGTGCATTGACTTAGCGTTTTCTCCACGTAAAAAGTAAAACCCCAACCCAACGCATCATCCCCCAGCTCTCTCGGCTCCCCCCACCCATCCGTCCACGATGAGTTTTGTATTGTTTTATACTTCGAATCGAATCCAAAGCATCAGAATAACAAAAAAAAAAAAGCCCTGTTGCTGTTGGCCTTTTTGAGGCATCAGAAGTTCAGAACTCCACCCTAAGTCTCCCCATTATAGACGCCAACAAGACCGTCCGATTGGAGGTGGACTCAGAGATCGAACGGACGAGAGGTGGTTACCAGTCAGAAGCCAGACCTCGGAGACCGCAGGGAGACGTTGAACAGAAAATAAGCAAGGCCGAGGCGTGGACTCGTTGTATCTTCTCTTTTGCTTCTTCTGATATGTCAGCACCGAATCTCGGGCTTTCCAAGCTCCAAACATCCTGTTTCCTTTGATTACTTAACTATCGTTCATTAGATCTTGATACATCCCTAGGCTTGTAGTTTATTAATATCATTTTTAGAAAATTATCAGTGTTCTCTACATATGTGCTTAAAAGATTGGATTGTATTGGATTAGATTGGATATTGATCATGTCATTTTTATTTGCCCCACGTTGAGCGGAATTTGGACGAGGATGAGTTATGATTGCAGAGTGGATGCTACTGGTTCTTTGTGTTCCTCATTCCTTGATGCTCTTCGAAGGACCACTAGACAGTGCAGTGCCCTATGGGCTATTACTGCCTATCAGATATAGCTTATGCGGAATCGGCATATTTTTTCTGATGACACTACTTCCCCTGCAGATTAGAGCAGAAGATTAAATTTATGGTTGCTGAAAGTGAACTTCTCCCTACCGGGTCTGTTTCTTACTACCCTGGGCACTGGGGCTCCCCTGCTATTTCGACAGTGAACCGTCGGACGGTTTATATTTCTTGGAAGCCCCCCCTCCAGGGTATGTTAAGATCAACTTTGATGGAAGTGCTCGTGGTAGACTTGCTGGGTCTACGTTTATTATCCGCAAGATGGATGGAGCCTTGTTGGTGGCTGGAGGTATTGGCTCCTTAGATTCTTCTGTTCCCATGGCCGAGCTTTATGCAGCATGGGCTGGTATCTCTCATGCTGTGAGGCAGCTTCGTGTGCCATGTCTGTTTATTAAGGGGGATTCTCTCTCTGTTATTCGGTGGCTTCGCTCGGATTCTAGAGATCATATCCCCAGCAACCCTCTTCTCACAGATATTCATGCTGCTCTTCGAGGTGTTCACAGTGTCTACATCCGTCACATCTATCGGGAAGCTAATTCTGCGGCAGATTGGACTGCGGTGGCTGTGGCCTATCATGGGGGGTTTTGGAGTTGGAAACAGGGTGATCCCTGTCCCTCTGCTCTTAAGCAGATTTTGTACTCTGATATCTCTGGGCTGACTCGTACGAGACTAGTATGATCGTCCGTCTGTGCAAAAAAAAAAAAGAAATTGAATTAAATAGATATATATATATATATATATATCGTTGTTACTACATGCAACTATGTTAGCATAGTGGAAAGACTCTCATTTCTTTCATACTTCGGCGATGTTTTTAACTAGAAAAATACTCATTGTAACTGGTTGAGTTGCTAAAAGACTTTTACCTCGTTTTCTTGCTGTATAATTTATCAATAATATTTATTGCTGTAAAAATTTTCTTTTCAACTTGGATGATGTTCGACTTCGAATCTGAATACGGATCTTTTGTCCGGATGGAACTTACAAGATAGTTCTCACACAGAGAGTATCAAGGATGACCCTTCGATATCCAAATCAGTAAAAATTCACAGCAAGCATATATAAGGAGAAGGCTCTCGCATAAGAGTTCTTCAAGAATAGCTTCTCTCGGAGCCTTGGGGAGCTCTGCTCGAGCTTTAATGGAATTTTTTCTTAATGAAAGAGTGAGCATACCTGAAAGACTTCAAGTAGGGCATATTACCAGGGTGATGGCAGATAGCTACTTGATTCCTTAGGCGTATCGTTAGGGGTCCAAAATTGTTATGATTTGAATCTGATTCGAATCAAGTTTGTTACGAGATTGGTAGCTTCCGAATCTAGTTAATTAAAGAATCAACGGTTAGGAAGGTTAGCTGGTGCTTTGAGATTCGATTACTCGGAGGCTTTAGGTTACATCTGGTATTATCTGATTTTTTTTCTTTTCTTAGGACAATCGGAGGCTCACGTGACTGGAATCTTGTCGAATTATCATGGATTCAAATTCTTCCATGCTTGGTTCCATAGAGGTTCAGAGATACCTCGGTCTGATAGAGATATATGATAGTTTGACTTCGCCGAGGCATATGACTACATAGATTTGGCCCAGACATGAGAATAGCTCGGCTTTGCCGAGACATAAGAATACCTCGATCCAGCTAAGGTACGAGGATAGCTCAGTTCCGCTAAGGCGTGAGAATGGTTTGGTACGAGAATGGCTCAATCTCATCGAGGTATACCAGCTTTTTTATTTACAATGACTGATAAATTAAAAATTAAAAATAATTTTAATCTTTTTATCGTATATACGAATATAATGCAATAATAATTTTATCCTCATCAATATTCACTCTTGTTTAGTTTACCATGTCCATCCTTGATGCATTCCTTGTTTACAGATATTTTATTTAGAGAAGAAAAGAACAGGCCTTGCCTGCTGTTGGTCCAAAGATGCTCCAATAAGGATGCGAACATCTGATAACCCGGGCATCCATGGCAGCAGAAGTCCAAACGTTTTCAATGATAAGCACTGCAATAATAATTATTTTTAAAAAATCATTAATATATTTGAACTAACAAACCTTTGTCAGATTTACTGTCCTTCTCTGTCTCTTTCTTTGCTGCATTAATGAGGGAAGTCAAGGTGTAACTGCCGTGACCAACCATTGAGGTACAATAAGACAAGAGGCAAATAAATGAAAAACAGAGCATAGCAGTGATGCATAGAGGCGTCTATTATCACCTCTGGAGCTGGAGCTGGTGCCTGAGCCTGCTGCGCTGCTTATATACCCTTCTCAAACGCTCAGTTCCACTCCCAAATCCGTTACAATCCCTTGGGTGAAGGAAACCAGAGAGAAACGCCTGCATTTTTTTCCCCGATGGCCGCCTTCCAACCACCACCGCCACACTACCACCAGCAGCACCTCCTCCTCCTCCTCTTCCTTCTCCTCTCTTCTCCCACAACCTCCAACTCTGCCTCAGAAGCAGACCTCCTCCTCACCTTCAAGTCCTCCATAGAGGACCCCACCTCAGCCCTCTCCAACTGGTCTCCCAACACCACCCCCCTCTGCAACTGGACTGGCATCACTTGCTCCCAGTCCTCCCCACTTTCAGTCACCTCCCTGGACCTCCACAGCCTCAACCTCTCTGGTGAGCTCTCCCCTTCCCTCTGTCATCTCCCACATCTCTCCCACCTCGACCTTGCCAACAACCTCTTCAACCAGTCCGTCCCCCTCCGTCTCTCTGAATGCACCTCTCTGCTCACACTCAACCTCAGCAACAACCTCCTATGGGGAACTCTTCCAGACGAGCTGTCGCAGCTCTCCTCTCTCACTGCGCTCGACCTGAGCAGGAACCATTTCGAAGGCCAGATCCCAGTCATCTTGGGATTCTTGCAAAGTCTCCAGGTACTCAACTTGGGGAGCAACTCTTTCTCAGGTACTCTGCACCCTTCCGTCTTTAAGAATTTGAGCCAGTTAGTCCACCTCGACCTCTCTGAAAATCTTTTCACATCTGAATTGCCTGAAGGGATTGGAAAACTAAGTAGTTTGAGATGGGTTTTCATGCAAAAATCTGGTTTTTATGGTGGGATCCCTGAATCCTTTACTGGTTTGCGTGAACTGGAGGTCTTGGACCTCTCCCAGAACAATCTAACAGGAAAGATCCCTCTGGGGTTTGGGTTGGGCCTTGGGAAGCTGGCTTCTTTGGATTTGTCAGAGAACAAGCTCTCTGGGTCCTTCCCTACTGATGTTTGCTATGGTAACGCTCTTGTGGAACTTAGCCTCCATGACAACTCTTTCACTGGTCTGGTGCCTAAGAGCATTGAGAAATGTTCAAATCTTGAGAGGTTTCAGGTGCAGAATAATGGGTTCTCCGGAGACTTGCCATCAGGGTTATGGTCATTGTGGGAGATAAAGCTTATCAGAGCTGAGAACAACCGGTTCTCGGGGCAGATACCTGACTCGGTTGGCGGGCCTTCTCGGCTCGAGCAAGTTCAGATAGATAACAACAGCTTCACAGGTAGAATTCCTCCAGGCCTTGGGCTGATTCACACCATGTACAGGTTTTCTGCTTCACTTAATGGTTTTTCCGGTGAACTTCCGGAGAATTTTTGTGATTCGCCGGTCATGAGTATCGTCAACCTTTCCCATAATTTGCTCTCAGGTTCGATTCCAGAGCTGAGGAATTGTGAAAATTTGGTTTCTTTATCACTGGCAGATAATAGCTTCTCAGGAGGAATTCCGACTTCTCTGGGGCATTTGCCAGTGCTAACGTACATAGATCTTTCCAGCAATAAACTCAGTGGTGAGATCCCAGAAGAACTGCAGAACTTGAAGCTGGCGTTGTTTAATGTATCCTATAACCAGCTATCAGGCAGCGTTCCAATTTCATTGATTTCTGACCTCCCAGCTTCATTCCTAGAAGGAAATCCCGGTCTTTGCGGACCCGGGTTGCCCAACCCATGCAATGTTGAACCCAAAAAACGAAGCTCTCGAACTGGTGGATTGATCCTTGCTTTGATTGTGATATTCCTTGCTGTCACCTTCATGTCATTAGCTGCAGGATACTTTGTAGTGTATCGGTTATCTAGAAAGAAATCCCATTCCATTAGTTGGAAATCGGTGTTCTTTTACCCTCTCAGAATCACAAAAAAGGAATTGCTGATGGCCTTAGAAGAGAAGAACACCATCGGTAGAGGGGCATTCGGAGAAGTTCATGTGGTTCAGCTACCTGGTGGAGAATTTGTTGCTGTAAAGAGGCTAAAGAACTATGTTAATTTGTCTTTCAGAATTGTGAAGGCTGAGATTAATACATTGGCTAAGGCTAGGCACAAGAACCTGGCAAAGTTGTTGGGCTTTTGCTACTCAGAGGGCGTGGTTCTTCTCATTCATGAATATGTGCAGAAAGGGAGCTTAGGAGATGGCCTTTGCAGAGCAGAATTATTGTTAGAGTGGAGTGTACGCCTGCGAATTGCTTTAGGAGCTGCTCAAGGCTTAGCTTACCTTCACAAGGATTATGTCCCTCATATACTTCACCGGAATTTGAAGTCCAATAACATTCTTCTTGGTGATGATTTTGAGCCAAAGATAACTGGCTTTGGGCTTGACCGTGTTGTTGGGGAAGCCTCATATAAGTCATCGATGGCTTCTGAGTTGGGTTCCTTTTGTTACAAGGCACCAGGTATGATGTATATGTTAATAAAGTCATCATTCATCATTACTTCATTCCACACTTCACTACTTTAGCATACACTATATGGTTGCTTGTTTCTTTGATGTGATTTGTGTGACTTGCCACGTATCATTCATTTTGAAGTAGATAATAGCATTAGTCTCATAAGTGAGGTTGAGTTGAAATGAAGTCATCAATAAATTATTTGATGCCGACCTTTGGCGTCTTGGTTTGTTTGTCAAGAGTACATGCACTATTCCATGGGAGGGAGTGTGCAGGATTTAGTCCCTCTGGGGAAGCAACCAATACTGTTGATACATAACACATCTGCTAACACTCAGTGCAGGGATCTAATGTCTATAAAGTAAGCTGAGTTTATATTGATATTATCATCCCATCAAGAGATATAATGCATCAGATGAGAAATTGTGACTAGATACTTTTACTTATTGTATGGACTGGAAGGTTGAGCACATGATTAGATGATACCAAATTTTGATCATTGAGAAAGGATTTGCAAGAGTTTTCCTCGGATGCAAGAGGAATGACAAAGGTCATATATGATGCTGACAGGATGGAAGGAATAAAATGATGTCTTTATTTTGACTTACACATGCGCATCCTGATTGACTTTGTTAGGCTGTTTTTCTGTATCTGAAATCTGTTCCAATAATGAAGTATCAATGTATTTTTCTCGTGTTGCATTGAAAACAAATTCTCTAAAGAACATGATATTTGCACCTAAGTTTCTGTTGGATGTGTTGAGACAGTGCACTGTTCCACTACTAAGAAGAAATACTAATTGAACTGAGATCTTATACGTTCACTGGTTTTGGATCACAGAGCATGGCTGTAGCAAGAAACCAACAGAGCAAATGGATGTCTATAGCTTTGGAGTTGTGTTACTGGAACTCATCACAGGGAGGCAAGCTGAGCACGCTGAATCCAGCGAGTCTCTTGATGTTGTCAAGTGGGTTAGAAGGAGAGTAAACATGATGAATGGATCTTTTCAAGTATTAGACCCAAGAATCACCAACTCATCCCAGCAAGAGATGTTAGGAGCCTTAGATCTTGCTCTGCGCTGCACTTCAGTTATGCCTGAGAAAAGGCCTACCATGGATGAGGTAGTCCGGTCGTTACAGTCACTCCAGCCTATCTCCCACCCATCAGGGGTTTTCTCAGGTGAATTATTTGTCTCCAATGAGCACTGAACAAAAATGGAACTGTACCCTATCATCTTCTATGTGTGAGAGTGCAAAAACTGGGTTGAGATGGTTTATAGCAGTATATTAAGAATGATGTCCTTTAATTATACTTTCTCTTCTCACTTTTTTGATGGAAATCTTTTTTTTGCAGTGTCTTGTACAGTGGAATAAAGCAATCTGATGTGTTTTCTTGACACTCTTTTATCTCACCAGTTTCTTGATATCTAAGATTTCTGTGTGATATTTTTAATGATGATTTCTTCCAGATTGCATGCATATTTGTTAATTACGGCATAGCTGCCATATCTTTTTGAATGATTTATATAACATATTTCGAGGGCCATGTTAAGTTCGATGGTGTCTAACATGACTTTCAATATGAATCATTAAGAAGCAAAGATGACAGGTTCTTTATGATGTGTTATGCGAAGAGTAATGCCGTAGATGTGGACACAAACATTTCTCTTGCAGTGTGACAAGAGAGGATTAGTACGACCTCCTAGATTTATTGTCAAACATGAGATTGAGATTAAGGAGTAACCAAATTGGCAGTTTTTGGGTCTATGAACTTTGTACATGCATAACAATTGTGTAAAAGGGAAACAATATATGCACACCTTTTGCTTTGTATATCTGTGTGCTTCATAGCTTATGCGGACATTCATAGGAGAGAATGAATTAAATTCACATAGCATTAATCAATCAATGCATTGTGGCAGGTGCAATCTTTTGCCGTTTTCTTGTTATCTTGGTTATGCTCATTCTTGGTCATGCAGATCTAGTTGCAGCCAATGTTGCCGTAAATTCTTGTCATAGGTTTTTCCGGTTCCATGATGCCACATTTTATTCTCATGCTGCTAATTATTTATAGATAAGAAGAAGAGATTAAGTTTCTTATTTTTAAACCATGCTTCTGCAGTGGAAAAAAGTAATTCTAAGAGGATTTCACTTTAAATCCCAATTTTACCTCTTCGGTTTTCCAATTCTTTTACTTAGAATCCATGCTTGATAGGGAAACATTCGAAGGATTTTGCTTTAGAGCAGAGAATAATTTCTGAGACTGAGAAGTTCCAAATGATGATCATTTCTTTAGACACCTAGATGCCCTGGCAGATAGAATAGATGAGGCCTGAATTGGCTATGAAGGGAGGAAATGGCATCAGATCAGTAACTTTAGGCGGCTATTCAATTTATTTTTTATTAATTAAGGTAGTGTTTGAAATAGGGGATAAGAGGGGATATCTCTCTTATTTTCAAAAGCCATAACTATAAAGTTAACCAAAGGGATAGCTGGGAATAAAGTTAACCAAAGGATAATTCATGGTTAACCATGGGATATCCCCTCAATTTATTCCCTAGAAAATGCAGGAATAGCTGGTTATCCCTCCAAATAAGAGTAAAAAAAGTTATCCTATGGATTTACCTTTTTGCATTTGATATGATCAATGAGATAACTAAGGGACATCCCTAGGGGGACAAACTCTATCCCGTACACTTATCCATGGATAATATTTTTTCTATCAAACACTACCTAAATGGTTAAAGCCCAGTTCAAAAGTTTATGTTATTAGATAGATGGGTTCATAAGTATATAATAAGGTTTTCTTATAATATATTTTATATGCTTTTGTTGTCGATATATCTTTCTTCAGTTTTTTGAAATGATTGATGTTGCCCCATCTATTATGCATAAGAAGTGCTACTCATTTAGGTTCTCAGATATTTTTCATTACGAGGGTGTTTCATTCTCCAAGCTTTAACTTTGGAGAAGTTTCATGGATGAAAATAACAGAAGAAAATAAGAAGGCAGGTTTCATGGATGAAAATGTTAGTAAAAGACGTGATTGAATTGATTAGGAGAAGCTGGAGGTGCCATGTTATCAAAGTTTATGATCACGGCTTTCGTTCATGAGATTTCTGCTGACATGGTGCTCGAGTTGCCAAAATCTATCCTGGACCGGCCAACCCACACAAACCCACGCCGTCGTGTGGGCTTTTTTTCCCATGCAAATAGGTCGATTGTGGGTTGACCCAAAATCCACTTCACTGGTCGGTTGCATGGGCTTCCAGCCCGATGGGTCTGGGGATGATCCAGCTAGAAACGAATAAATAGATGAACATGAGTTGAATCGGATTGGTTTTGAGATATTTTAGAGTTAAATTGGTTTAAATCAGTTTTCTTTAAAACTAAAATCGAAATCGAGTCGATTATTCTTGTAAGCCAAATTGAATCGAATCAAAAAAATTAATTTGGCTTCATCGATTTTTTATTTTTTATCTATTTTAAATGATCACAAGATCACTTGTCATAATAAATTTTATATAGTCAAATAGCAGTCTAATTTTTTATATAGTCAATTTTAACTGTAATACAAGTGAGAACCCTTCAAAACACACACAAATAATATATATATAATTCAATTCATTTTATATTAAGTTTTTAAATAACTTTTAATATTTTATATGGTTTTACACGGGACATTAAGATGGAATTGTTTTGCTATCATTTTAGCATCCCAATCCATACGTTTAATAATATTCCATTCAAAGTGGTGAGATGGGATAAAACAACAATATATCGCATTCGTAGAGAAGTTGGGATGCTCCAACTCGTGGAATTTAAAATCTTAATCTTCCACCTATCTTTTTGATTAGTTTTTTATAAAAAAATAGTTTTTTGAATTGTTTGGGCCATAAAATTTTAGGATAAAAAATTACATTTTAGTTAGTTTGATTCTTAATTACGTTTGACTATCATATATAATGAATTTTAAAATTTATTGTGGTCATGACAGCATTATATATATATATATATATATATATATATATATATATAAAAGGTCAGATATCTGAACTTCCTTTCATAAACAGCGGCGCTTAACACAACTAATTGTATAATTGCGTGAAATATATAAGCATTCATTTGAGACACAAGACTCTAAACTTATTTGCTTATTTATCAAGTTGGGCCAAGTCGGTTCAGATCCCTATTTTAGGTTCGTAGAACTTCGCTCCATTGAGCCGGACGGCTTTGGATTAAACCCAACACAATTTGCATGAGCATGCCTAAATCCTATTGGCATTGCACGCCATACCAAGAATGCTGCAGTTAAACCGTGTTTTATGCAAACAAGGAAAAGTCTTGCTGCCTGCATTGCTCAGGCACGATATATGCCAAGGGTAGAAAAGGTATTTTTGCTCTTGGCATGCGTGCGCATACGCATCGCGCATTACTCATTAGAGCTGGTGCGCACGAGCTACACTACCCGCGATATAGAAAGACCTTTTCATGCAAACAATTAGAAACCAATTAAGTGCAATCAAGGGAAATGAATAATTTGGTTGGTTTGATGTCTAATCTGCCGCCTTATAAATCAAATGGTGCTTTAATTTTTAATGATGCATGGGCCTCATTGACGTGGGCCTAAGCCTTTTTTTATTCCTTTGTATTGCTATTTGGATGGGAAAAAGTCTTTGTGCATCGCCTCTAATGCACAAAGAAAATGTTGCACCATCTCTAATGCACAAAAATGCGCATCAAGTGCACACATTAATCATGCATCCGTATGGGCATTGGGTATGGTTGTAGCATGATAAAACCGTACCATTAGCTCTCCAATCAACGCCTTGTTGGATTGGCTTGACCTCATGCATCAAGAGTTATATGGCCTGACTTCAAACTGACTTGACCCACCACCTGTTTAGGAATCTCCAACTTGGACCCGGTCCGCAACCAACCCATTTATCCATTCATTTAGTTTAGCAGAGTTTTCTCTTCTTCTTCTTTTTGTTTTCAATGATTTATGAATTGTTTGTGGTACAACTCCTTTCTCCTTTTTAGTATTGAGTTGTTGGATCAATGATCCAAGTACTCATGTGTTGCATTTTCAAAAAATATTATATAATCCTTCTTTATGACCTGAGAGGTTGAGGTCCTTTGATCCAAATATATCTGGTTGCAATAAGGTAACAGGTAAGTAGAGGAGAAAAAAAAAAGGTATGTCCTGGTTGTTGCAAAGTCTCTCTCCTTGTAAACACTAGATATGTTTCTTGTAACCATGGAACATTTTCAAACTAACCACGCAGAGGTAGGCATATAGGTTTCTATGTAATATTTTGTTATAATAGATGGTCCTTTGCAATAGATGGTTCTATTTTATTGCAATCATTTGTAGATAATTTCAATACCATCCACTAATTAATAAGTGATAACGATATCTCCTTAAATGTTAAACGCCTGCTTTGATGGGAGCAGACGGTGGAAGGGAATTAAGAAATCTCTTTAAATAGAGATTCCTTCTAAGGCTTTTGACAACACAATGTCATCGAAAGAAAAACCAGAAAGAAGCGAAGGTATTGGGTCCCTGGTCAAGAGCATATCATGAGCGCATACACCATCAAAGTGCGATGCTCATTGATTGAAAGCACTCAATCAAGATCCCGAGAGGTCCCAAAGCGATAGATCAAGATCCCGAGAAGTAGATATGCAGCTGATTCAGATCAAGGGAAAGATCAAGATCCACGAAGAGGAAGATCGAGATCCATCGAGAGGAAGATCAAGATCCTGATTCACATCTTCTAAAGGTAGATCGAAAGCAATGGCCGAAGGTAATACAAAGATCCTATCTATTAATTCTATACATATTGTGTAGATTGTTAATAGACCTCTAACAGTTAGTATCAGAGCATTATACCTCTGCCTTATTTTTTTATTGTGAGCATTTCAGATTTGATTATTTTATTGTTCGAAGGTTTTTTTTTGTCTCTATTTCTCTCACATAGGATAATCCAAGAGGAGGCTACTGATAGTACCCTGGATTATTTGACCCAACGAATGTGTGGTAGGCATATTAGGGACACACCAAAGAGAGGCTACTGGTAGTACCTTAGTGCGTTGTACCCACGCCATGAAGTTTGTTTGAGAGGTGGTTACTCTTCGGTTTTTTCTTTTTTAATTCTACATTTATGGTTCCGATTTTTGTTTCTCGGTTCTTCATTTCAATTTATTGTTTCGAAATTTTGAGCAGCCGAATTTATAGCTTGATATTAGAAAACATTACCGGTTTGGAAACGTATTCCGTGCATTTTTGGTTTTATCTCATCACGGATTTTTCTTGACAGCTCTTTGGCAATAAAAAAAGGGCTTGCGGAGATCTCAGGTTCAAATTTACAGTGAAAGTTTTTCCTCTGTTATTCCATTTTTTCTTGACCATCCTAATTTTCTTTCGTCAGGTTTCGATTTTTGCTCACGAGCGGAGCGATAACGTAAAAAAAAAAAAAGTGGCTTCCATAACCACATGCGGTGACCTATTAAAGAGAGAAAATGTCTGTTGCGATTTCGATTTTCTCGCCTATGGGTCCTTCGGTTTTTTCAAGAGATTTAAAATCAAATTGATTGGTTAAATTTTAAATGCGTGCTATTATCTGTTTAATATTATATCATGTGATATGATTGGTTTTTTCATTTATTTCTTAAGTTTAAAATTTTTGTATTAAAATATGCCTCCTGAGTCTCTATGTATACGGTGTTTTGCATAGACTGACACAAGGGAATAATGAGCTACGGCCGGACGTGTTTTAATTAACAAATTTTTTTCTTAAGACAATAATTTTAAAATTCATTAAATAGATAATTGAAATGTTGTCTCCTATTTTGCATATTAGATTTATTCTATACATGAATTTGGTGGTAGTGTGAAAATCATAGTGCAAATCCTTTCAAGGTCAATTGGTGTCTAGAAAAGTAAAGAGATTGTGGTTACTTAATTGGTTCCGTTGACTGACCTAAGGAAAGCAATGGGGGACCCCACTTCTCTTTCACTGGCCTGGCCAATTTGATTAACTTAGATCTTGATTTGGAAATGTTACGTTGATTAAGATCACTACCTAATAATCATGCTAAATTGGTTAATCTATATGCATATAATGGAATTCAAATGTCATGTGATCAATATGATTTTGATTAATTGAGGAGTAGCCACAGCATTTTGATTAATTAAAATTATATATTGAGTTGCAAAGATCACATAAGGTTAGATGACATTAATTGTAACTAATTATATTAATGTAATGAATCTTATCCCATAGGAATTTTTATTGCACTGATATAATTAATTAGGATGCGATAACAAATTATTTTCTTAATTACCCATATGAATTAAGAAAGGAATATAATTTGTTAGTCACATCATTAAGTTAATGAGTCTATTTGAGTATAATAACTTAGCCCACATATAGTTATTGTATGTTATTGATTCATGTTATTGCATGTTTACATTGGTAAGACATGACATCAAATTATATGCCTCAAATTCAATTACATGAACATCATTTTTTTAATATAGCTATTCTGCCTGTTAATATTTCTGATATGAAATATGATGTTCCCAATTTAAATGGTGATAATTATAAATTATGGAATGAGAGAATTCTTCTTCAATTAGGGTGCATGGATATTGACTATGCTATCAGGAAGGATGAACCACATTCGGTTACATCTACTAGCACTCAGGCTGAGATTGCTGCGTATGAACGATGGGAGCGATCCAATCGCCTCAGTATGATGTTCATACGTACTAAGATTTCTGCTAGTATACGTGGTTCAATTCCTGAGTGAAAAAATATCAAGGAACTTCTAAGGCTATTGATGCACAATTTGAGTCTTCAAATAAGGCACTGGCTAGCACCCTAATGACAAAATTGTCATCAATGAAGCTCGCTACTGTTGGAGGTGTGTGTGAGCACATCATGAAGATAAGGGACATTGCAGCTCAGTTGAAATCCCTAGAGGTTGAGATGTCAGAATCTTTCTTAGTACACTTTATTTTAAACTCACTCCCACAGCAGTATAGTCCCTTCAAAATATCTTACAACATACATAAGGATAAATGGTCAATTAATGAACTTCTGACCATGTGTATTCAAGAGGAAGGGAGGTTGATTTTGGAAATAGGAGAAAGTGCACATTTAGTCACTCAGAGAAAGACTAAAGCTCCCAAAGCCAAACGCAAAGGAAAGGGTAAAGTACCCATCCATACAAAAGACAAGAAGGAGTCCAAGTGCTTCTTTTGCAAGAAGAAAGGGCATATAAAGAAAGATTGTCTCAAATTTAAAGCTTGGCTTGACAAGAAAGATACTCTAACCTCATTCGTATGTCATGAATCCAATTTGGTTATATGTCATAACACATGGTGGATTGATTCTGGTTCTACAATCCATGTTTCAAATACCTTGCAGGGTTTTCTAAATCAAAGGAAACCATTGGGAAGTGAACAAAGCATCTATTCAGGAAATAAGATGGGTTCACATGTGGAAGTGATTGGGATGTGCAGACTTATTTTAGATTCTAGTTTTGTTTTAGATTTAGAAAAGATATTTTATATTCCAAGTTTCTCTAGAAATTTGATTTCAGTGTCAAGGCTTGTACCAGCAGGATACTCCTTTAATTTTAATAAAAGCTCTGTTGATTTATTTTATAAATCTAAGCTTATTGGGAATGGTACATTGTCCGATAATCTTTTCCAAATTAATTTAAAAAATAATACCACCTATAATGTGATGCATGCCCAAACTGGTATGAAAAGATGCGTTATGAATGAGAATTCCTCTATTTTGTGGCATCAGAGATTAAGTCATATCTCCATTGAGAGAATTAAAAGATTAGTAAAAGATGGAGTACTTGATACTCTTGATTTTTCTGATTTTGGCACTTGTGTGAACTGCATAAAGGAAAAGCAAACCAACAAGTCCAAGAAAGATGCCAAGAGAAGTTCAGAAGTACTGGAGATCATACATACGGATATCTGTAGTCCAGATATGGACTCGTATGGTCAGAGATACTTCATCTCATTTATTGATGACTATTCACGATATATGTATCTCTACCTGCTTCATAATAAGAACGAAGCATTAGATGCCTTTAAGGTATTTAAGGCAGAAGTAGAGAAATAATGCGGCAAGCAAATTAAAATCGTAAGGTTAGATAGAGGTGGAGAATATTATGGTAGATACACTGAGAATGGACAAGCACTTGGTCCGTTTGCTCGGTTTCTTGAAGAAAATGGAATTGTTGCACAATACACCATGCCAGGGTCTCTGACCAAAATGGTATAGCTGAAAGGAGAAACCAGATATTATTGGACATGGTAAGGAGCATGATTGTCAGCTCCAACTTACCTAAATCCTTGTGGACTGAAGCTCTTAAAATTGCTGCGTATATATTAAATCGGGTTCTAACCAAGGTTGTTTCCAAAATGTCATTTGAGTTATTTAAAGGTTGGAAACCAAGTTTGCAACAGATACGTGTTTGGGGATGCCCATCTAAAGTAAGTGTCTATAATCCACAAGAAAAGAAACTAGACCCAAGGACTATTAGTAGATATTTTATTGGATATGCTGAGAAGTCCAAGGGTTATAGATTTTATTGTCCATCTCACAGCACTAGGATTGTGGAATCAAGACATGCAAAATTTCTTGAGAATGACTTGATTAGTGGGAGTGATCAATCTCAGTATTTGGCTTCTTCTGAGAAAGATCATTCAGATATTCTAGCTTCCACTTCAAGTGAGGGATTGGTTGTTATTTATAGCACTCCTCAAACTCAAATAAGTGCTCAACAACCAGTCATTGAGATTTCACAAGCTGATGGTGATCTAGAAGATCATGTTGTGCAAGATACTCCTCAAGAGGTCATTGACACAACATTAAGAAGATCAACTAGAATAAAGAAATCAGTAATTCTCAGTGATTATATTGTGTATCTACATGAATCTGACTATAACATTGGAGCCAAAAATGATCCTGAAACGTTTTCACAAGCCATGAGTTCTAAGGAATCAGACTTGTGGTATAATGCCATGAAGGACGAGATGGAATCTATGGCATCTAATCGAGTCTAGAATCTTGTTGAGTTGCCTGATGGTGTAAAAGCCATTGGATGTAGATGGATCTTTAAAATAAAGAAAGACTCACAAGGCAATATTGAAAGATATAAAGCAAGACTTGTTGCTAAAGGATTCACTTAGAGGGAAGGAATCGACTACACGGAGACATTTTCTCCTGTATCCAAGAAAGATTCTCTCCGAATAAGTATGGCATTGGTAGCTCATTTTGATTTTGAGTTATATCAAATGGATGTGAAAACTGCATTCCTTAATGGAGATCTAGAGGAAGAGGTTTACATGAAACAGCCTGAAGGATTTTCCTCTGGTGATAGTGAGCATTTGGTTTGCAAGCTTAAGAAATCCATATATGGATTGAAACAAGCCTCCCGTCAGTGGTATTTAAAATTTCATGATGTGATC
Source organism: Calamus simplicifolius (assembly GCA_900491605.1). Taxonomy (NCBI): domain Eukaryota; kingdom Viridiplantae; phylum Streptophyta; class Magnoliopsida; order Arecales; family Arecaceae; genus Calamus; species Calamus simplicifolius. Next base: position 453,413 of record UESW01002429.1, read on the forward strand.
TCTTCCTTTGGTTTTGAAAAGAACATCATGGATCAATGTATATACCAGAAGGTTAGTGGGAGCAAAATTTATTTCTTGGTCCTGTATGTGGATGACATTCTACTTGCAACCAATGATAAAGGGTTGCTATATGAGGTGAAACAAATTCTCTCCAAAAATTTTGATATGAAAGATATGAGTGAGGCATCTTATGTCATTAACATTAAGATCTATAGAGAAAGATCTCGAGGCATTTTAGGATTGTCTCAAAAAACTTATATCAATAAAGTCTTGAAGAGATTTCAGATGAAAAATTGTTCACAAAGTGTTGCACCTATAGTGAAGGGTGACAAGTTCGCTTTGAACCAGTGCCCTAAAAATGAACTTGAACGGGAACAGATGCACAACATTCCATATGCTTTAGCTGTTGGAAGCCTAATGTATGCTCAGGTTTGCACAAGACCTGACATTGCATTTGCAGTAGGAGTGTTGGAAAGATATCAGAGTAATCCAGGTTTAGACCACTGGAGAGCTGCTAAAAAGGTCATGAGGTATCTTCAAGGGACCAAGGACTACATGCTCATGTATAGACGAACTGATTATTTGGAGATAGAGGGCTACTCAGATTCGGACTTTGCTGGCTGCATTGATTTTCGGAAATCAACATCAGGATTTATATTTATGTTAGCTGGTGGAGCCATATCATGGAGGAGTGCAGAGCAGACTTTGACTGCTACCTCTACTATGGAAGCAGAGTTCGTTGCTTATTTTGAGGCTACATCGCAAGGTATATGGTTGAAGAGTTTCGTCTCAGGGCTTAGAATTGTTGACTCTATTGCTATGCCAATTAAACTGTACTGTGATAATTCAGCTGCTATATTTTTGGCTAAAAACCATAAGAGTGGTAGTCGAAGTAAACATATCGACATTAAGTATTTAGCCATAAGAGAACGTGTTAAAAAAAATAAAGTGATCATATAACACGTTAGCATTGAATTGATGATAGCTGATTCTTTGACTAAAGGCATGCCAATTAAGAATTTTAAGGATCATGTGATACGAATGGGAGTTGGTTCCATGATATAATTGCATGGATAACAGTTTGTACAAAGAAACTCTTATTTCAATTATTTGTTTATTTCTCATTCAGGTGTACACGTTATTTGACTTTTGAGAAATGACAAACTTTTCTTTTGGACTCTGAATAAACATATGGTTTATTCATTATGTTATGTTGTCACATTTGGAATAGTGGTAAAGAAATTGAATGCATTGTAATACATAGAAGATAATACTCAATTATAGAGGACCTATCGCTATGATTTATGTATTTAGTTTCTTATTCAGTGTTGATAAAATATATGGACCAAGTGGGAGAATGTAATATCCCTTTGCAATAGATGGTCCTATTTTATTGCGATCGTTTGCGGATAATTTCAACATCATCCACTAATTAATAAGTGATAATGATAGCTCCTTAAATGTTAAACACCTGCTTTGATGGGAGCAGACGATGGAAGGGAATTGAGGAATCTCTTTAAATAAAGATCCCTTCTAAGGCTTTTGACAACACAATGTCATCGAAAGAAAAACCAGAAAGAAGCGGAGGTATTGGGTCCCTGATCAAGAGCATATCCCGAGGGCATACACCATCAGAGTGCGATAGTTCATTGATTGGAAGCACTCAATCAAGATCCCGAGAGGTTCCGAAGCGGTAGATCAAGATCCCGAGAGGTAGATCTGCAGCTGATTCAGATCAAGGGGAAGATCAAGATTCACGAAGAGAAAGATCGAGATCCATCAGAGGAAGATCAAGATCCTGATTCAGATCTTCTAGAGGTAAATCGAAAGCAATGGCTGAAGGTAATACAAAGATCCTATCTATTAATTCTATACATATTGTGTAGATTGTTAATAGACCTCTAACATTCTGAACACAAGAAAAAACGTACAGTAGTCAACAAATAAAATTATAACCTTCTACGTATAGAACTTAATCTTCTGATGGCTTACACGCGTTACTCTAATAAAATATCGGTCCATTGTTTATATTGCTTAGTTTAATTGTTTATATTGCTTAGTTTCTGCGCTGTTGTCATTGCGATAGAGAAATCGCCCTCGTCATACAATGCTTCTTGGAATTTTTTAAGGTGAGTCCGGTCCATTACAACTTGGAGAATTACAAGTTGTCAACAAAATATCACCGCCGAGTCCTCCATGGCTTTAAAACGTGGGCTTTGGACAGGACAAAACACGTGACTGGATCCTGGAGAGGGGGGGGGGGGGGGCGGGGGATTCAGGCGCCATCACGAACGAGACACGGTCTCCATCGTGGCGGAGGAGTCCGCCGGTTTACATTCGCACGCCAGCAACACCGATGACTCGTGGCCACATCAGCAACCGCTGCCGCGTGTCGAATCGTGGTCCCGGCTTCACGGAATCTCACCAGCTGAACCGCGCGGAACGCGCCACACGGGAAAGCCCGCGGTCCTCGCGTGCTTGCGTGGATCTCCCAGGCACGTTGCGTTCGGTCATTGGTCGGCAGGGAATAATGTGACATGTCCGGCGTTCGGGAGGGAAGGCGGGGACTCATCTGCCAGCTGGACGCGCAAGACGACGGGCCGCCCAGGGTGACACGTCGGACGGGCTGACGCCCCCGCTACGGCAGCGTCGGACGGCGACAAACTCCGTCTCCGTCCGTCCACGGGGCCGTGATCGATGGAAAACAATAGCTTGTGGCGGTCAGCTACGGCGGCTGAGCGCCCAGGGCCTTTCCGATGCCTTCCGAATTTACGAAACTGGCCTTCGCTTCGCTGCGATGCATTTCTCGGGCCGGCCAATCTATGTGCGTTCGCTCGCTCTCTTGGCTTGCAAGTTATGAGACAAATCAGTGGTCTTGGCTTCCTTCTTCTGGAACCCGTTACATCATCAGAGGGCAACGTTCCCTCTCTTTTTTTTTTCTTCTTCTCTCTTGTTGTTGTGAGGAATCATGAGCTAAAATAATCTAAATCAACCGAAGAATTATTGTGCTGTTCGTACTGGCACCAATGTAAGTAATACATTTTTGATATAAAATTGAGTGATATGAAGAATTTCGATCAGAGTTTGCGTTTGAAACGAAGTCCTACACGACAAGTGGTGGGCCAACCAACTAAGAAGTTTATCATGAGATACTGTTCACTCGTCCGATTTTTCGAGTAATTTATGGGTTCTTTTTTTTTTAGCATTTTTAGGGGATTCAAGTAGCCTTTTTTTCCGTAGGGTTGGTGGCATTATTTTCCTTCCAAATGATACATGGAATCTGAAGTCACATAACATATAAATTAATAAAAACTTGCGAGCTACTCTTCAAAATTATATGATCATTTTTATTTTTAAAGTTAAAACCACAAATTCTAATGTAAAAAGTATGATTCATTACATTATTTTTATTTTTATTTTTTTAAAAAAAGTTTATTATTTAAAAAAGAAAATATTTTTTTACTTTCATTTAAAAAAAATTAAAATAACTTTTAAAAATGACTTCTGCTGTAAAATAATCACTGTTAGAATGATAAAAAAATAAAGACAATAATAATTATCAAATATATTTCCACTGTTAGAATATAAAATAAATAAAAATAAAATTCCACAAGAGTGAGGAGGGCTTTTTTCGTTGCTCTGGTTTTTATTGGCATAGTACAGTTTGCTAGAAAATAGAGTAATATAAAGCCCTGCAACTGATAAGCGATTTTTAAAATAATAAGATTTCTAAATAATTAAACCAGAAATTATAAATGATCATGTAAACTTATCAGATCCGAGAGAAATAATTGCCACCAATTAATTTGAATAAATAAAAACGGCTTCGAGTTGTCATCCCTGCCATTATTTTGCGACGCATCTTGTCCCCTTGGCCGTGTCGTCTCAGAGACTGCACCAGCCGGCGGTTAGCAGCCGGCCCACCAAGTCGGCGGCCCACCGGATTTTTCCGGTATATAAATATAAAAATACAAGGCAAGCGAGCCACCACGACACCGATATGATGCGAGGGCGATTTCGTAAAATACGCGCCCAACCCAGGGCCAATTTCGAGATTGACCCCGTACCAACGCGGCTCCCTTTCCTCCCGAGGCCCCTTGAAAACCCCTCTCCTCCGCCTCCTCCCTTGTCTGCGCCCCGACCGGCCCAAAACCGTTCTCCCCTTCGCCTCCACAAATCGTCCACTCCAAAACCCTCACCTCAGCGATCGATCGAAGACGAGAGATGGCCCAGCGAGAGAAGGAGCTCCAGGTCCCGGAGACCCTAACCCTCTGCGTCAACAACTGCGGCTTCTACGGCAACCCCGCCACCAACAACATGTGCCAGATCTGCTTCCAGGCCGCCGGATTCGCCTCCCCCTCGCCGTCGTCTTGCTCCGGCCACGAGAAGCCCAGCTCCGCTCCGGTCCTGTCGCTGGATCCGGCGGCGGAAGCAGGGAGAGGGACAACGGAGGGGCCAGCGGCCAAGGCTGATGCCGCCGCCGCTGCCAGGGTGGCGCCGGCGAGACGGGTGAATCGGTGCGCGGGGTGCCGGAAGACGGTGGGGCTGACGGGATTCCGGTGTCGGTGTGGGGAGCTGTTCTGCCCGGAGCACCGGTATTCGGATCGCCACGACTGCAGCTTCGACTATAAGGCCGCCGGAAGGGAAGCCATCGCCCGGGAGAACCCCGTCGTCCGGGCCGCCAAGGTCGTTAAGATTTGAGGAGTTGATTCGGCAAAGAAAACCATCTTTTCTTTAAAAAAAATTCTCTGGTCCTCTCTTCTATTTGTTAAATGTGGTCATGGAAAAACCTCCGAGATCGGAGAGAGAGAGGAAGTTTGCTTGTTTTTTTTTTTTTTTTTTCCCTTATATATATATAGATAGATTAAAAAAAGAAAACTCATCTCGATCCTGCGTTAAATTCTCGAACTTCCGAATTCTCTTGCGCAAGTTTTTTTACCACCTCGTGGTAAGAAATATCGCAATTTGTTCAGTGATAAACGTACATGATTGCACGAATCACGAGGTCAGAGATGGATGATGGCGGCGGTCGGGCCGACGTCAAAATGGCGTAATGGTGGGCCTTTGGAATGGACGGTCCGTCGTGACAGCATCCGTTGCGTTCATACCCTGCGGGCCGTGGACTTCGTTTTGGAGCCTACACTGTACGCCGAAAAGACCTTAAAAAATCCACTCGGCAGGAGATTTTTTAATCCTTTTACCATCTGGCAGCGTTTGTTTGGTCATAGACTGTTAAAATCGATTACTTATCTGTAGTCAGTTTGGAAATTTTGGTCAGTAGTTTTTCGGTAGCGAGTATCGAACCTAGAAGAGTTTCCTACTTTTCTCCAGCTTCACTGGGACCCGTATTTGGACTTATAATCCCGGATCTCGCCCATATGATACCCGGAGAGTGAGGCAGCAACAACGAAATTCGCTGTGGTCCCATGCAATTAATTAGTAGATCTGATCTTAATTCTAAGGATATGCCCGGATCCAATTCAAGTTGGACCATTTTGGTGCCCAGAGAATCCATTAACACAATTGCATCCATTTTAGGAACGGTACTGTTGATGCCAAGTCATTTTCCTCGAGCGTAGAGGAAACCGATGTCCTCCTCACCGGACTCCTGCAAGAAAAGTCCCCGGAGATCGGATGCTTCGGTGGGGACCCTCCGACGCTCAAGTCAGTCACTCGGGAACAGACGAGAACTGTCTAGCCCTCAGGAAGCTAGACAATTGGGGCTTAACTAGCCGGAAGAAGCTAGAAAAATCAGAGTTCAAAGATGTCTACTTACCGCGTGAGTGTATACTTTATACCTGTTCGAAGATACCCCTTTTTATTCCCGAAGATTGTTGATTTCAAGGTGCCCCGTTCAATAACGACAAAAGATGAGGCTGACAGTGACTGATCGTATTGTCGCCATACATGCTGGAGGTATCCCGCGTCATCTGCCAGTGCGGCCTCACAGGTATCTCGCGCTGGTGGTTGTACATGGTGCGCGCCACCACCGGATGTGACCGCGCATAGTTGCGGGCAGGTGGCGAACCGTACTGTAACGGGGTATGGCCATGCACAGTGACAGACATGTGATGGACCATACGCCGTTATGAGGTATGGCCGCACCCTGCTATGGATGTACGGCGGATTACGCAGTGTGCCAGGTTGCTCAGAGTGGGCCAGATCATGCATCAAGCACTGTTCATGCAGCCCAAGACCGAGGGGGTCTCGGGGTTGAGATACTGTTCATGAAGCTCGGAGCTGTGGCTTGAGGCCGAGAGCGGAACTCGAGGCCAAGCACTGTTCATGCAGCCCAAGACCGAAGGGGTCTCGGGGTTGAGATACTGTTCATGAGGCCCGGGAGCTGTGGCTTGAGGTCGAGAGCGAGCTTAAGGCCAAGCACTGTTCATGCAGCCCAAGACCGAGGGGGTCTCGGGGGTTGAGATACTATTCATGAAGCCCGGGAGCTGTGGCTTGAGGCCGAGAGCGGAACTCAAGGCCAAGCACTGTTCATGCAGCCCGAGACCGAGGGGGTCTCGGGGGTTGAGATACTGTTCATAAGGCCTGGAGCTGTGGCTTGAGGCCGAGAGCGGAACTCGAGGCCAAGCAATGTTCATGCAGCCCGAGACCAAGGGGGTCTCGAGGGTTGAGATACTATTCATGAGGCCCGAGAGCTATGGCTTGAGGCCGAGAGCGGAACTCGAGGCCAAGCACTGTTCATGCAGCCCGAGACCGAGGGGGTCTCGGGGGTTGAGATACTGTTCATGAAGCCCGAGAGCTGTGGCTTGAGGCCGAGAGCGAGCTTAAGGCCAAGCACTGTTCATGCAGCCCGAGACCGAGGGTCTCGGGGGTTGAGATACTATTCATGAAGCCCGGGAGCTGTGGCTTGAGGCCGAGAGCGGAACTCAAGGCCAAGCACTGTTCATGCAGCCCGAGACCGAGGGGGTCTCGGGGTTGAGATACTGTTCATAAGGCCTGAAGCTGTGGCTTGAGGCCGAGAGCGGAACTCGAGGCCAAGCAATGTTCATGCAGCCCGAGACCAAGGGGGTCTCGAGGGTTGAGATACTATTCATGAGGCCCGAGAGCTATGGCTTGAGGCCGAGAGCGGAACTCGAGGCCAAGCACTGTTCATGCAGCCCGAGACCGAGGGGGTCTCGGGGGTTGAGATACTGTTCATGAAGCCGAGAGCTGTGGCTTGAGGCCGAGAGCGGAACTCGAGGCCAAGCACTGTTCATGCAGCCCGAGACCGAGGGGGTCTCGGGGGTTGAGATGCTGTTCATGAGGCCCGAGAGCTGTGGCTTGAGGCCGAGAGCGGAACTCGAGGCCAAGCACTGTTCATGCAGCCCGAGACCGAGAGGGAGGGCTCAGGAGGCCGAGAGGGCCTCCGTCAGCCGCCATTATCGTTTATTCTGATGACGCTGGATCAGCCATATCAGATGCCCCCTCACCCCTGAGGTGAAGCGGGCCCACCCCAGCGAGGTGAAAGGGGTGTCACCTCCCTAGTGGCTGATCCCGCCCTTTGCGAACTGCCCCCGGACACGTGTCTCTGGGCACTGCAATGACTTTATGCGAGCGTCAAGTGGGGATGTGAAAGGGCGGCCACTACCATCCACCCGATCCGCGGCGATCATCCTCGAGGCAAGGTTGATCCTCCGAAGTCTATGCGGAAGTTGGCGCTATCATTACCCATCATAACGATGACGTCAGCGATGTCTTATTGCTAGCCGGGGGTGGATCGTACCACGTGCCAAGCGATCATCGAGGTAGCCCTGCCTATGGTGAGAGTCCACGTGGCTGACGAGACAAGGCGGGATAACTCGAAATCCAATAAAACTCGGGTGGGGGTTGAATCTGGCCATATTGCTCCTGCTTCCATTGTCTTCTTCCTCTGGCTTCCTGCCTTCCGCCTCCTGGCCCTCCCTACAATCTGAGATTCCGCGCACGCCATTTTCTTCCCCAGGTCAGATCTTCGTCCCTTCTAGACCTTTCTATTTCTTCTTCCAACAATGAGCTCCCAGTCCTGGACCTCGGAGGACGATTCATAGGATCGTTCTCCTTCTGGGAGGCTTCATGCCTCTCCTTCTTCTCCTCCTTCTCCTTCACCTCCTCTTGAGTGGTCCTCTGATTCGGAGGACCACGTCCCCCTGGCCCGGCGGCGGGTCGCCAGGGAGGCTCCCGCAGGGAGGCGTCCGACGGCGGCTGGCATGGCCCCATCGAGGAGACGCCGGGCGGAAGCTGGCACCTCCTCACAGGTGGAGGTGGAATCCCCAGAAGGGGTCACCTCCACGGTGACAGGCCAGGATTTGGCGAACATCCGGGCCCGTTATCAAATCCCTCGGGATGTTGAGCTCCATCTCCCAACTCCCAACGATAGAGTGATCTCCTCTCGACCGGGCCGAGTGGCCATTTACGAGATTTCTGAGGGTGGGCCTCCGCATACCCCTTCCTTCTTTTTGTGAACCTCCTCGACTATTACTCCCTGACCCTTCTCAACTGGTCCCAAACTCCCTCCGAGTTGGTAGTTCCTTCGTCGTCCTCTGCCATCATCTCTACGTTACCCTAGAGTCTCTCTTTTTCGCTCTTTTTATATCCTCTGGGCTCAGAAGGGTTGGTGGCTGTTTCAGCCCCGACCCGGCCGAGTCCTTAAGCTTCTTCTTCCTTCCTCCATCAAGGGGTGAAATCCCGGTTCTTTTTTGCCGATCTTGATCAAGTTAGGCCCCGGTGGGGGGACCCCGACCTCCGAGGTAACATGAATTTCACTGTCCACCCCGGTGACAAGGAAGCGTTGGGGCAGCTGTTGGCTACCGACATCCCTCAGTACAACCTGCTTCTGACAGAGGAAAACCTCCAGTCGGCGGGTCTCATTTCCTACCAGAGTAAGTCTCCCTTATACTTAGTCAAAGTCTTCTTGTTTTGTCTTTTTTTTTACTGATCCCTGTCGATGTTACACAGCTATGAAAATCTTGACCCGCAAACTAATGAAGGTCGCGGCTAAAAAGAGGGCCTGGGAGGGGCCGAGTGAGGGGCAGCAAGCGTCAGCCCCGAAACGCCTGACAGTGCGGGTGCCCGAGCCACCTGCATCGCAAGAGCCTCCGGCTGCCCCGGAGATTGATTTGATGGCCGATACCCCGCCTGAAAGGGCAGTGACCGAGGAGATAGTAGCGACAGCAGAGCCAGCCACGGAGGAGCCGGCGATGGTGGAGGAGCCGACGATGGTGAAGGAACCTCCCACCTCTCGTGGACCAGCTCCTGCAGAGGTAACAAGGAACTGGGAAAGGGACTGTCGGGGGCTGTAGGTCTGTCTCCGGGGCAGACACCGGCAAGCAGCCCCCCATGCGCTGAATCCGAAACCGCAGGGGCTGCGGGAGTGAATGGAGCCAGGCAAAGGCTGCACCGGGACTCCATTCTAGACGACGGGCGCTGGACGGAGCGGCTCATCTCGTCAATTTTCGTGCCCGAGGTTCAGGAAGAGCTCAGCCAGTTGAAGGCGGCTACTTTCTTCCGAGAGTCCTACGCGGCCCTGGTCAAAGTAAGTAGACTTATAGCTTCTCGCTTTTGGATTCTCCCTTTATTCTCCCTCTCTCTTTTTGACATGAGGTCTGACTACATATTGCAAACTCCTTGACCGCTACGAGGGAGGTCATCCATGGGGGAAAGACCCTCATGCGAGAGGCCCAGAAGGAGGCGGAGGAGGCTCGCGCTCGAGCAGAAGCGACCGAGAGTGCCTTGGAATCAACCAGGACCGCCCGGGTTGATGAGATAAGAGCGGCCAAGAGTCGGGCAGAAGTTGAGGCCAACCGTGTTTGCGGGCGGCTCTCAGCCAACTAATAGAGACCGAGAGCACTGTCGCGGCCCGAGATCTTCACATTTCAAAGTTGGCTGCGACCATCCAGGCAGCCGAGAATCAGACGGGCGAGGCCGAAGAGAAGGCAAGGAGGGCCGAGGAGAAGGCGAGAGAGGCCGAGGAAAGGGCAAAGGAGGCCGAGGAGAGGGCAAAGAAAGCTGAGGAGGAGAGAGATCGTGCCCTGGAGGCCGAGAGGATAGTGGTGGCATCTCTGGCCACAGAGAGAAAGGCTCAAGCTGCTAAAGTGGAGGCAGCTGTGGAGGCTAGGGCCGCCAGGGTGATTGAAGAGTTTTGGGCATCCGAGCGCTTCACAGATGAGCTGGCTGAAGCTTCAGCGGAGGCATATCTTCAAGGGTTCCAGTGTGGAAAGGAAAAGGTCGCCCGAGACCTGAATTTTCCATAGGCCCTTGAAGTCGAGCCAGAACGTCTTTCTAAGGTCGGCTCATCTGACGATGAGCATGCGCCAGCCGAGCCATGAGCCTCATTGTACCCCCACCCCCCCCCCCCCCCTTTTTTTTTTGCAAGTCTGGCTTGGTCGATGTTTTGTAAGAACTTTTGAGTTAATGAAATATATTCTTTTCTTCGACAAAATTTGCTTTCATCCTATTGCATCTTTTCCTCAAGTCCCTTGGTTACCGACGTGAGACCCCTAGGGGCTTCATTGGTGCTGAGGAATAACCTTTAATTCACTCTTGAATAACCTCGACTTAGTCTCATAGGACCGAATCCTAGAGTCGGAGAATATGGACTCCCGGCGACCGATGGAGCACCGGACTCGGGAGGCTAGGGCTCGAACTTCTAGGGGCTGCTTGCGCGCAGCTTTGCCGAGGGTGCGCTGGGCTCCGTGCCTGGCTGGCTCAGGACTTTTGTGCCGACCGGGGGTCGGGCTTTAGTTGTTGAGAGCCGATGGTGCATCGCTCCGCCCGTGGTGCACTGGGCTTCATGCCTGGCTGACCCAGGGCTTTTTATGCCGACCAGAGGTCGGGCTTTAGTTATCGAGAGCCGATGGTACATCGCTCCGCCAGTGGTACACTGGGCTTCGTGCTTGGCTGACCCAGGGCTTTTTGTGCCGATCGGGGGTCGGGCTTTAGTTGTTGAGAGCCGATGGTACATCGCTCCACTGGTGGTACACTGGGCTTCGTGCCTGACTGACCCAGGGCTTTTTGTGCCGACCGGGGGTCAGGCTTTAGTTGTCGAGAGCCGATGGTACATCGCTCTGCCAGTGGTACACTGGGCTTCGTGCCTGGCTGACCCAGGGCTTTTTGTGCCGATTGAGGGTCGGGCTTTAGTTGTCGAGAGCCGATGGTACATCACTCTGCCAGTGGTACACTGGGCTTCGTGCCTGGCTGACCCAGGGCTTTTTGTGCCGACCGGGGTCGGCTTTAGTTGTTGAGAGCCGATGGTACATCGCTCCGCCAGTGGTACACTGGGCTTCATGCTTGGCTGACCCAGGGCTTTTTGTGCCGACCGGGGGTCGGGCTTTAGTTGTCGAGAGCCAATGGTACATCGCTCCGCCAGTGGTACACTGGGCTTCGTGCTTGATTGACCCAGGACTTTTTGTGCCGACCGGGGGTCGGGCTTTAGTTGTCGAGAGTTGATGGTACATCGCTTGCCAGTGGTACACTGGGCTTCGTGCCTAGCTGACCCAGGGCTTTTTGTGCCGACCGGGGGTCGGGCTTTAGTTGTCGAGAGCCGATGGTACATCGCTCCGCAGTGGTACACTGGGCTTCGTGCTTGGCTGACCCAGGGCTTTTTGTGCCGACCGGGGGTCGGGCTTTAGTTGTCGAGAGCCGATGGTACATCGCTCCGCCAGTGGTACACTGGGCTTCGTGCCTGGCTGACCCAGGGCTTTTTGTGCCGACTGGGGGTCGGGCTTTAGTTGTCGAGAGCGATGGTACATCGCTCTGCCAGTGGTACACTGGGCTTCGTGCCTGGCTGACCCAGGCTTTTTGTGCCGATCGGGGTCGGGCTTTAGTTGTCGAGAGCCGATGGTACATCGCTCCGCCAGTGGTACACTGGGCTTCGTGCCTGGCTGACCCAGGGCTTTTTGTGCCGACCGGGGGTCGGGCTTTAGTTGTCGAGAGCCGATGGTACATCGCTCTGCCAGTGGTACACTGGGCTTCGTGCCTGGCTAACCCTGGGCTTTTTGTGCCGACGGGGGTCGGGCTTTAGTTGTCGAGAGCCGATGGTACATCGCTCGCCTGTGGTACACTGGGCTTCGTGCCTGGCTGACCCAGGGCTTTTTGTGCCGATCGGGGGTCGGGCTTTAGTTGTTGAGAGCCGATGGTACATCGCTCCGCCAGTGGTACACTGGGCTTCGTGCCTGGCTGACCCAGGGCTTTTTGTGCCGACCGGGGGTCGGGCTTTAGTTGTCGAGAGCCGATGGTACATCGCTCCGCTAGTGGTACACTGGCTTCATGCCTGGCTGACCTAGGGCTTTTGTGCCGACCGAGGGTCGGGCTTTAGTTGTCGAGAGCCGATGGTACATTGCTCCACCAGTGGTACACTGGGCTTCGTGCCTGGCTGACCCAGGGCTTTTTGTGCCGACCGAGGGTCGGGCTTAGTTGTCGAGAGCCGATGGTACATCGCTCCACCAGTGGTACGCTGAGCTTCGTGCCTGGCTGACCCAGGGCTTTTTGTGCCGATCGAGGGTCGGGCTTTAGTTATCGAGAGCCGATGGTACATCGCTCCGCCAGTGGTACACTGGGCTTCGTGCCTGGCTGACCCAGGCTTTTTGTGCCGACCGGGGTTGGGCTTTAGTTGTCGAGAGCCGATGGTACATCACTCCACCAGTGGTACACTGGGCTTCGTGCCTGGCTGACCCAGGGCTTTTTGCGGAAAAACTGAGATGCTATAACTCAAATTCATTGATGTGAAATGAGGGGTGAGAACCCAATAGAACACAAGTACAGTATTTAATATAAGAGGGAAATGTACTATTGATAGTATCGACGGAGATTGTCAGCGTTCCACGTCTGGGGGAGCGGCCTCCCCATCCAATTCTTCAACCTTATATGCTCCGTGACAAAGTGCTTCGGTGATCCGGTAGGGCCCCTCCCAGTTCGGAGCTAACTTGCCTCCTTCCGTCGGCCTCGAGATTTCAGCTCGCCGAAGGACCAGGTCTCCCGACAAGAAGGTCTTGGGGCGCACGTAGGCTTTGTAATATTTGTGGCTCATTGCCGGTAGACCGCCATCCGAAGTCGCGCTCGGTCTCGCACCTCCTCCACCAGGTCGAGGTTGGCTCGTAGCTGGTCCGGGTTATCCTCGCACTGTACGACTCCACCCGAGGGCTCGGGGAACCTATCTCCACTGGGATGATAGCTTCGGACCCAAAGATCAGGCTGAATGGGTCTCTCCGGTGGGAGATCGTGGCATTATGGTAGGCCCATAGCACACTGTGGAGTTCCTCCACCCACCGCCCCTTGCAATCATCCAGTCGGGTTCTCAGTCCTTGGAGAATGATGCGATTAGTTACTTCGGCCGCTCCGTTGGTTTGAGGATGCCCGACGGAAGTGAATCTTGATGTATGCCCAGTTCGGAGCAGAATTCCCGGAAGGGCGCGTTGTCAAACTGCCACCCTTTGTCGGTGACCAGAGTGTGTGGTAGTCCGAACCGGCATATGATAGACTTCCAAAAGAAGGATCTTACCTTACTCTCAGCGATCTTAGCAAGGGCTTCGGCCTCAATCCACTTGGTGAAGTAATCGATGGCCACTAGGAGGAACTTGCGCTGGCCGGAGGCTAGGGGGAATGGTCCCAAGATAGCCCGAATCTTGTCAGGATTAGCTTCGATCCCCCGTTGGGTCACCATAAAGCCCAGAAATTTGCCTGCTGCCACCCGAAAGCATATTTACGGGGGTTTAGCCTCATCTGGTAGCGGCGCAGGTTGTTGGAGGTCTCTGTAAGGTCGGCGATGTGGTCAGCAGTACTGGTCCTCTTTGTCAGCATATCATCCACGTACACCTCATGTTACACCCGATCTGATCCTCAAAGACCTTATTCATCAACCTCTGATAGGTGGCTCCGGCATTCTTCAACCCAAACAGCATCACTTGTAGCAGTAAATCCCTTTTTCAGTAACAAAGGAGGTGGCTTCCTCATCAGCTGGGTTCATCCTGATTTGGTTGTACCCCGAAAATGCATCCATAAAGCTAAGAGTTTCGTGTCCGGACGTGGCGTCCACCAGCTGGTCGATCCGAGGTAGTGGGAAGCTATCCTTGGGGCACGCCTTGTTGAGATCGGTGAAGTCCATGCACATCCTCTAGCTCCCACTGGCCTTGCGAACCATCACGACATTCGCCAGCCACTCGGGGTAGTGCACCTCACGGATATGACTGGCCGCCAACAGCTTTCGTACCTCTTCATCCACGGCCTTCTGCCTATCAGGAGCAAAGCTCCTCTTCTTTTTGCCGAACGGGTCGGCACTCCGGCTTAATATTGAGCTGGTGGGTAATTACTTCCTCTGGAATGCTGGGCATATCGGACATCGATCAGGCGAAGACATCAGCATTAGCCTGCAAGAAAGCGAGGAGCTGGTCACGGGCCTCCTTTGGGAGTAGGGCTCCGATCCGAATCGTCCTCACTTAGTCCTCCCCAAGAGGAAAGGCAAGTAGGTGCTCGGCCGGCTCTCCTCTCCTCTCTAGATCCTGGGGGTCTAGCGCTTCCGGTGCGGGTGCAGGCACCACCCCTTACAGACTGGGGGCCATGTGGTAGCAAAGCGGAGGTGGGTTCTGCTCCCCCCGCATCTCCCCTACTCCCTCCCTGGTGGGAAATCTTACGAGGAGTCGCTTGGTGAATATGACAGCGTCCAAAAGGTTGAGCCCAGGCCTCCCGAGGATTGCATTATAGGCGAGGGGCACTCGGACCACCAGGAAGTTCATGAAGACTGTGCTTTGGCGCAGAGCCGTGCCAGCCATGACGGGAAGAGTGACCTCCCCCTCAACTTTCACAGAGTCTCCAGTGAACCCCATCAAGGGCGTAGTGACGGGCCGAAGTAGGTCGGGCGACAGGTTCATGCGAACAAAAGCATCATAACTCAAACATCCATCGAGCTCCCACTATCAACCAGAATTCTTTTTACAGGGTGCTTAGCAATCGTCATGGACACGACGACGCTATCATCATTTTTATTCACCACCCCCTCTAAGTCCTTTTTAGAAAAAGGAATTACATGATCTAACTCCCCTCCCCTCTCGGCCTTTTGGGCGGGCCTTCTGCCCCCCAGAAAATCATCGCCACCGTCTTCTCGATTGGAGCGTTCTCGATCATTGGCGGCGGAGGCGCTGATGGACCAGGAGTATCCGGATTGTTCCTTCGTATGAACTTTCCCAGATGGCACGCTGGATAAGATCCTCTATCACCTTTTTAACTGACGGCAGTCGTCGGTGTCGTGTCCATGGTCCCGGTGATAGTGGCAGTAAAGATTCTTGTTGCGGGGGATTTTTGGGTTTATCGGAGGTGGGCGCTGAAAATAAGACTCTCCTTCGATCTCGAGCAAGATGTGCGATATAGAGGCGAGCAGAGGAGTGTAAGGCCCGTCTCTCTATGTCGGGACTCGAGGACGGTTGTCTGGTCGGCGGGGAGGTTCGGGCTTCCTGGGTCGAACTTCGACAGGTTCAGGGCGGGTCGACTTCTTGGGGACACTCCCGCTCGTCTCGCGCCAAGAGGAATCAGCCTTGTCGGCACGGATATACTTCTGGGCCCGAGTCAAAAGCTCGGCATAAGATCCGGGCGGCTTCTTGTCAAGGGAGTACGCAAAGGGAGACGGATGGAGCCCTTGCTTCAAGGCCAAGGTGGCCACTGATTCTTCACGGTTGCAGACCTCCAGGGCTGTCTCCTTGAAGCGAGCGACGTAATCCTGCAAGGACTCGCCGCTCTTCTGTTGGACAGGGAAGAGGCTGTCAGCCACCCTTGGAATCTTTCGGCAGGCGTCGAAGTGGGCCAAGAAGGCTCTTTCTAGCTGACGAAAAGAATCAATACTCCGCGGCGGCAGGCAAGAGTACTAGGCCTGGGCGGCCTTCTTCAGGGTGGCAGGGAAGGCGATGCACATGAGCGAATCGGTGGCCCCCTGGACCTGCATGAGAACCTTGTAACTTTCAGGTGGTCCAGGGGATCCATGGTTCCATCATATGGATCCAGCTAGGGGAGGCGGAACCGGGTGGAGATGGGCTCTTCCATGATGCGGTGGGACAGCAGTGGCTGGCTGTCGTAGTCCGCCTCTAGCAGGTGAGTGATTCGGCGGCTGAGTTCCTCCAATCGCTGGTTATACTCGTCGAGTCGACGCTCGGCTCGGTGGGCTATCCTGCCATCGAAGGACCCCTCCCCCGAGGATTCTGAGGACGGGGAAGGGTGACGGCGATGTCGGAGGGGGCGTTCCACCTCCTTCCCGTGCCGCCGCTTAGGAGAAACACTGGCGTGGCGAGAAGGCGATCAGGGTCTCTTAGAGGCTCCTCGATGGGGGGGTTTGGGCGAGGCATGACGGTGGCGAGCCCCCGGGACCGGTGATCTCCTTCGGGAGGAATGTTGGCTGGGTTGCACCACCCCCGGAACCGATGGATACGGCTCCAGCTACTGCAGGGCCACCTGCTGGTGCTGCAGGCCTTCAACCGCCGCTGCCAAGGATTGAACTTGCATGGCTAAAGCGGCAAACCGGTCTTCCTGGAGCTGTTGGGGAGGAGGAGCAGGGACACCGACCGGGGGAGTGGATGGTCCAGCCTCCTGGAGATGCGATGGTGCCGGGGCACCGGCCGGGGGAGCTGAGGGGGCAACCGTCAGCGGATTGGCTTCTTGGCGCTGCCCCCCAGCGTAGCTGACAGAGATCCCTTTCGCACGGGTTGTCACCATAACTCAAAGGCACGGAGAGAGAGAGGTTACAATTGTCGGTTCGATGTTTTTCTATTTATCGACCCCTACCTGGCGCGCCAATCTGTTGATGCCAAGTCACTTTCCTCGAGCGCAGGGAAAACAACGTCCTCCTCGCCGGACTCCTGCAAGAAAAGTCCTCGGAGACCGAATGCTCCGGAGGGGATCCTCCGACGCTCAAGTCAGTCACTCGGGAATAGACGAGAACTGTCTAGGCCTCAGGAAGCTAGACAATTGGGGCTTAACTAGCCGGAAGAAGCTAGGAAAACCAGATTTCAAAGATGTCTACTTACAGCGTGAGCATATGCTTTTATACCTGTTCGAAGATACCCCTTTTCATTCCCGAAGATTGTTGATTTCAACGTGTCCCGTTCAATAACGGACAAAAGATGAGGCTCACAGTGACTGATCGTACTGTCGCCGTACATGCCGAAGGTGTCCTGCGTCACTTGCCAGTGCGGCCTCACAGGTGTCTCGCGCCGGTGGTTGTACGTGGTGCGCGCCACCGCCGGATGTGACGTGCACAGTTGTGGGCAGGTGGTGAACCGTACGCTATAACGGGGTATGGCCATGCACAGTGACAGACATGTGATGGACCATACGCCATTATGAGGTATGGTCGCACCCTGCTATGGATGTGCGGCGGATTATGCGAGTGTGCCAGGTGGCTCGGAGTGGGCCGAATCATGCATCAAGCACTGTTCATGCTGCCCGAGATCGAGGGGTCTCGGGGTTGAGATACTGTTCATGAGGCCCGGGAGCTATGGCTTGAGGCCGAGAGCGGAACTCGAGGCTAAGCACTATTCATGCAGCCCGAGACCGAGGGGGTCTCGGGGGTTGAGATACTGTTCATGAGGCCCGAGAGTTGTGGCTTGAGGCGGAGAGCGGAACTTGAGGCCAAGCACTGTTCATGCAGCCCGAGACCAAGGGGGTCTCGAGGGTTGAGATACTGTTCATGAGGCCCGGGAGCTGTGGCTTGAGGCCGAGAGCGGAACTCGAGGCCAAGCACTGTTCATGCAGCCCGAGACCGAAGCGGTCTCGGGGGTTAAGATACTGCTCATGAGGCCCGGGAGTTGTGGCTTAAGGCCGAGAGCGGAACTCGAGGCCAAGCATTGTTCATGCAGCCCGAGACCAATGGGGTCTCGGGGGTTAAGATACTATTCATGAGGCCCGGGAGCTATGGCTTGAGGCCGAGAGCTGAACTCGTGGCCAAGCACTGTTCATGCAGCCCGAGACCGAGGGGGTCTCGGGGGTTGAGATACTGTTTATGAGGCCCGGGAGCTGTGGCTTAAGGCCGAGAGCGGAACTCAAGGCCAAGCACTATTTATGCAGCCCGAGACCGAGGGTGTCTCGGGGGTTGAGATACTGTTCATGAGTCCCAGGAGCTATGGCTTGAGGCCGAGAGCGGAACTCGAGGCCAAGCACTGTTCATGCAGCCCGAGACTGAGGGGGTCTCGGGGGTTGAGATACTATTCATGAGGCCCGGGAGCTGTGGCTTGAGGCCGAGAGCGGAACTCAAGGCCAAGCACTGTTCATGCAGCCCAAGACCGAGGGGGTCTCGGGGTTGAGATACTGTTCATTGGGCCCGGGAGCTGTGGCTTGAGGCCGAGAGCAGAACTCGAGGTCAAGCACTGTTCATGCAGCCCGAGACCGAGGGGTCTCGGAGGTTGAGATACTGTTTATGAGGCCCGGGCTGTGGCTTGAGGCCGAGAGCGAACTCAAGGCCAAGCACTGTTCATGCAGCCCCGAGACCGAGGGGGTCTCGGGGGTTGAGATATTGTTCATGAGGCCCGGGAGCTGTGGCTTGAGGCGAGAGCGGAACTCAAGGCCAAGCACTGTTTATGCAGCCCGAGACCGAGGGTGTCTCGGGGGGTTGAGATACTGTTCATGAGTCCCAGGAGCTGTGGCTTGAGGCCGAGAGCGGAACTCGAGGCCAGCACTGTTCATGCAGCCCGAGACCGAGGGGGTTTCGGGGGTTGAGATACTATTCATGAGGCTCGGGAGCTGTGGCTTGAGGCCGAGAGCGGAACTCGAGGCCAAGCACTGTTCATGCAGCCCAAGACCGAGGGGGTTTCGGGGGTTGAGATACTGTTTATTAGGCCGGGAGCTGTGGCTTGAGGCCGAGAGCGGAACTCGAGGCCAAGCACTGTTCATGCAGCCCGAGACCGAGAGGGGGGGCTCAGGAGGCCGAGAGGGCCTCCGTCAGCCGCCGTTATCGTTTATTTTGACGATGCTGGATCAGTCATATCAGGTACAACAATGAAATTGTGGAGCTATGACCAATGATAGGTGTTAAATATGTCTTGAATTTTATATTCGGGCCCGGTTTTTTGACCCGACCCAATATTCTTGTTGGGCCCGGACCAAACCGGTCCGCTAGGGTTTATTTTATGGAAGTATTTTTTTGGGGCGTATATATATAGATATACGTGTGAAAACTTCTGTAAGGGTTTGAGACCTCCTTCTTTTTGATAATGGAATTTTGTTTGCCTTGCCCGTGGATGTAGATCACCATGATCGAACCACGTAAATTTCTGGTGTCCTTTGTTTGTTTATTGTTTGATTTGTTTATTGATCTGATTTCCGCAACAAACTGGTATCAGAGCTTTGGTTTGGAAAATTTTGTGAAAAAAAAGGGGATAAAACCTAACCCTAATTTTTTTTTTGGTTTTTGTCTTCGTCTGCCTACTCTGTTTCTTCCGGGCTCCAACGCAACAAACTGGTACGGAGACGATGCTTCTTTCCTTCGCAAGGATTTGGAGGCCGTGAAGAGTTCTTGGAGGCGGCATCGCCGCTGGTGTTTCTTCTCTCTCTCATCTGGGCGGTGACGGCTTGAAGGGGCTTTTGTTTTTCTTCTCGATCCTCTCTCTTGTATCAGAAGGTTGCCGGTGGAGTGGTTTTCCCTTGACCCTCTTTTACCACGCACTCAGAGAGAGAGAGAGAGAGCGAGAGAGAGAGAGAGAGAGTTTCTAGGCGATCATTTCTGGTTTTTTTGGCCACGGGTTAGAGGGGTTCTGTTCTGGTTCCAATCGTTTGAGAGATCGCAGGGCATCTAGTCTTCTATTGTATTTAGCTTGTGTTATTCCGTATTAGAAGAGTGGGGCTTTTTTTTTTGGTTATCTGCCTCTCCGTGCTAGCCATTTTATTGGATTCTGTGAAGGAGGATCTGTGTGCAGTATAGTCTAATTCAGTTTTCACATTAAGAAGAAGCCGCCAGAGGGGAGAGGAGAAGAAAGGGATCTCATTAGGGTTCGATCGCTGCCCTAGCTGCTCCTTTCCGTGGTATCAGAGATCGCGACTCTTCTCATCGTGTTGTCTTTTGCTGGCTCTTCGTGGATTGGAGAATCGATCGTGGATCCAATCCGATATCATGGCAGTCGGTGAAAGGGAATCCATCGCTGCATTCTGAATCCAGGGCTCCCAATCGGCATTTCCTCTTCGGATTCTTAAATTTCGAGCCCGGGAGTCCCGGATCTGTCTCGCTTCGGCGATGTCTAGGGTCTGTGGAGGGTGCTTTTGAGTTCCCTCGGTTTCTT
This sequence comes from Calamus simplicifolius, assembly GCA_900491605.1. NCBI lineage: Eukaryota > Viridiplantae > Streptophyta > Magnoliopsida > Arecales > Arecaceae > Calamus > Calamus simplicifolius. The sequence goes on from UESW01002429.1 coordinate 473,632, forward strand.
TCTCGAGATCTTTGTTTATCTCTTGTTGCTTGGTTGCTCGACTTTCTTGTCTGAAAGGGGTTTTCTTCACCATCCAAAAGCTAGGGCTTTTGCACCGGATTTCAGCCTCCTTTGTTTCGTCCGTGAAGCTGTTCCGTCCGTGAAGCTGTTTCCAGGATCTCTTCTTCTTCAATCCAAACAGAAATATCGTTTCGTTCTTAGGAATTCTTGGGATGTCATCTTTGAAGTTTCAGATTGCACCATTTGATGGACAGAACAACTTCGGATTATGGAGAATAAAGATGAAGGCTTTATTGAAGCGAGAGGGTTCTGTTAGGGCACTGGATAATAATTATACAGATGACATGACCACGGCTGAGATTGAAGAGATGGATGAGAAGGCGCATAGTGCGATCCAGTTGTCTCTAGAAGACAATGTTTTGCGAGAAGTCGCAGATGAGGAAACAGCGGCCGATCTTTGGAAGAAACTGGAAAGTCTCTACATGAAGAAATCTTTAACATCGAGACTTTATTTGAAGCAGCGTCTTTATATCCTAAAGATGCGAGAAGGTACGCCTATTAAGGAACACTTGAATGAGTTTAATAAGATTGTTATGGATATAAAAAATCTAGATATTAAACTCGAGGATGAAGATCAAGCTTTGATTGTGTTATGCTCATTGCCTGCCTCATACGAAAATTTTGTGAACTCGATGCTTTATGGACGTGAATCCATAACTTTAGAGGATGTTAAAGCATCCTTGAATTCTGCAGAATTAAGAACAAAATTGAATGAAAATACTAGTGGAGACAGGGCAGATGGTTTATTCGTGAGAGGTAGGGCAAAGAAGAAGGATAAAGCTTTTAGAAAGAAATCTATTGGTCGTTCAAAATCTAGGCCATCTGGAGATACGACGAACGTTGAGTGCTACTATTGTCACAAGAAAGGACATTACAAGTCAGATGTCCTGGCTCAAGAGAAAGGATAAGCAACGTAGTCAACGTCAAGATGCGGCGAATATTGCTGAGAAAGATGAGTCTAGTGTGTCAGACAGAG
>UESW01002430.1:0-44112 GCA_900491605.1 Calamus simplicifolius
TTAAATAATTTTATCACGTATTATCTAGCATCATGCAGTCAGCTGTACCTTGGATGTTAAGCTCTTAGAATCCATTTCTCCTACGCCAAGGAAAAACCCACTCTCCATCCCTTCATTCCTCCCTTCATCCTTCTTTATTTTTCAATCTTGTTGTACTGTTATGGGCAATAGCTGCTAATGGTGCATGGCATGCTTTTGTACTATGATAATCTGCAGCAACATGCTATTTCAATATGTTGCAGGATGTGGATTTATCTGCATGAGCTAGACATGGATAAGTTGATTAGCTATCAAATTAATAAGTTTGTTAGGCTATGTAAGGGTTTTGTACTTGGGAGCATATGTGACTTTTTGCACTTATCCTGGCACAGGACAAATCATTTTGGTAATCAACAAGTCTAACAGGAGAAGCTGCATAAGACCTAAAACACACTGGGGTGTTCCTAGAGCTGTAGTTGTTGCTTGCTGTTTGGGCTTGAGTTTTATTGCAAAGCAACCAAAAAGCTTATACTATTGCACTGTGAGGGAGTTCAAGTGATATGAATGTATTTGCATTAAATGGCACAAAAAAGATCAATACTGAGATGAGATGTGATTCAAAACTAGAAAGCTAAGATAATAAAAATAAGTAATAATCTGACTTAAATGGTATTAGTAAGGATAGGAAAAAGTCTAGGTAAGGAGAGGCTTCAATATCTTGCTGTTAGAGCAGGCTAAAACTGAAAACAAATACACAGTTAGACTTGGCTATATTTGCGTGTAACCAAGCCAAAATCCAATTGCATCCCTCACCATTAGATTCATATGGATTTCAAAGTCAAAAAGCCACCTGTTTATCATCATTACCCACTCTTAAAAAAAATTCTGAAAAATAAACAAACAGGTAAAATATAAATAGAAATGGGTAAATAGTAAACACAAGCACGATGAAAGTAAACATTAACCCTTTTGGGGATTATGGCAAATATTTATCGCATAGAAGAAACGCTGGCATGTCTAGAATAAACAGCTAGCTTGAACCAATAAATACCATGAATGCTGTAGGAATAAATAGAAACTATGAGACATGTGGTGTGTCCAAAAAATGAGGCGCACCACGTGTCCATCCTCTATATACTTCATTCCTTGGAGTCTCTTGGTTTACCTAGCCAATATGCTGCCAGTTTGGTATAGCATGCCCCATACTCAGCTACACTAGTTTGGTACCAAAACAATACTAGTTTTTGCTACGACGAACCTTTAGTAATAGAACTCCAAGATTACTACTATTTTATTTTTATTTGATGCAAGAATGCATTAAATTGTGCAAGATTCTATGGCATTCACCTTTTTAGCATTATAATAATGTAATAGAAGATTGTCCTTTTATAAAACTTGCTTCAAGAGAATTGTTATCTTTGCCTTTTCAATTTACCTGCATGTTTTGCGTTCCACTTTATTGGCATTTCTTAATTAGATTTTAACAACCCATCTCTTTGACCTAGCTTTTATATCAGCTATCAAGTTAGGGTGGTTAGCTGAGAATTTGTCCTTGTCTAATCATTATTGATTTTGAGAACTATTGATTCCAATCCTAATAGATGGAGTAGATGTAGGAATGTCTAAACTTTGCGGCTCGGTGCATTAATTATTTCTGATGGAGCTTTTGCTGGCCTAGTCATGATCTAGAAGTTCATTAAAAAAAAAAAACTCGGAAAAAATGCTTTCTCTGAGTCCAAAATGGGCATAAAAGATGCTTACAAAGATCATACATATCCATTATCAATAACAAAGTTTTGCCTTTTATTTTTAAAAGAGAATGTATGTTTCCTATGTGCTTTACATTGATAATCTACAGATAATAACCATTGATTTTAAATATACAAAATACTTAGGGCTAGATACTATTTACAATCAAGATTAGAAAATGCTTCCAAAAATATTAAACTATTGTTTAATTTACTATGCCATCTCCATTTTTTTGATTTTTAAATTTATTGCTTTAAGAATATCATTTTACCATGTTTTGACTGGTGGTAAACTATTCAAATGAAATGAAATATGAAGATTTTGACCCGAGGCTGGGCTCTTAGGTTCTTTGAAACCAAGTTTTGAAATTTATAGTGGAAATGGAATCAGAAAAAAGATTTTTAAGTTGTCACCAGGTATTATCATAAAACTTGTCACGAGTGATTGTTCTTCAAATTTTCATGTATGAAAGATTAATGTGTAATTTTTTTTTTTGAGTTGTAACCATGGAATTACTGCTTTAACTCCACTTTCTGAAAATAATTATTCCTCAATCATGTTTCAAGTGAATCACATTTGAGATGTACCAGCAAAAGAGAGTCAGAACAATAGGAATCTGTGGTAACAATATTCTGTTCTTACTTTTTACTGAATTGTATCTTCTCTTTTTTCTATTTCCTTGGATAAAGGATGTCTTCTAATTGTCTTCTTTGGTCATTGTGGAGTTGTCAGCCCATATCATGAAAGTTATATCTTTTGCTTTTGAAAATTAATTAGAGTTCTCATGCTATTATTCCCCAAAAGCTTATCTCATTGACTCTTATTTTGCAGTATTACACACAAAATGAAGTTGATAATGATGTTGGGAAAAATTATGGTAGTATTGAGACAAGAAAGTTCTTCTTGAATTGTTTGTGCCTTTTGTTGGGACGTCTTGATGGGAAACAACTTGACGTTGTGATTACTGAACAGGGGCATCAACTGCTAAATCTTTTATTCTCACAGGTAAGGTTGCATAATTCTAGGAACTAATTAGCTGAAAGCACGTTTAGTATGAAATAATTGCCAAATTGTTATCGATTACCATTAATATAATTTCTTCTGGACGTTGTTGCTGTATTTGAACTTTTTTATTTTTCATTTATTTTTTCCATGCAGTATTTTCCACTCTTGCACATATTTTAAATTAGTACTGTGAGCCATCAACAAGGACTTTCCATTGTCTATTTTTCTAGTAGAAAATTATTTGACACATTGTTACTGTAAAATTGTATATTGATTTCAAAATTTGAACAACTTCATAACCTGTCCATTTTTTGTTTTGCTATGCTTTCATGTGTTGTATTACTTGTAGAGTTGTACCAATAATTAAGGCTGCCATGCATTGATGTAAAACATTTTCAACATAAATAGTCTGATAGTGTTTTATTTTATATTCTGAAGAGTGATAATATCATCAAAAAACTATCAGTTAGCATTTGATATGTCTATTATCATCTTTTGGATGTGCCACTTAATGCTAAACTTGCAAATAAATTTTTTTGCTCACTTTGTTTCTTTTTGCTATTATAGTTTGGTGTGGCTGACCTAACTGCACAATACTTTTTTCAACTTTTAAGTACTCATGCTAGGGACAATCCATAAATTGGGTTATGAATCATTTGATTATAAATCGGAAGGTGTTATTGAATTTTGTAGCATATTGATGTACCATTTGTATTTGGTACCACTCATTATTAGATGCCACCCAATCCATTTAAAGAAAAAAATTGGTGAATAACACAACCTGCCTTAAACAACTGCTTAAGGGTGAATATGTATCTTGAATCCTTTTAAATCTCCTTGGGAATGTTATGCTTCAATTTTAATTCACCAATGCTGTGCTTATAAGGTCTTGATATGAACAAGTTTATACACGAGCTCAATCAGTTGGTGTACTCAAAATGGTTCAAGTACAGCATGCACATATTCTGGGCTGGAAAATATAAGGGACATAAGTCTGGGTTGGACAAGGCGTAAGGCTCACACCAGTGACCTGGCCTGCAGTGGGCTGCAAGCTTGGATGGTGACCTAGATTGGTTTCAGACCATGAGTTTTTATAAAATGTGCTGGCCTATGTTAGTCAATTCAATCTTCATCATCTGTACTGCTGGATTGACTATTCTATTCTGAAGATAATCCTTCATAGGCTTGCAATAGGCTGAAATTGTAAGTATTTTTGAGAAACCGGATCTTGCATAGAGATATCATGAGATAAGATATCTCTGCAATGTGCTTAGCCAAAATGCAGATGTATGAGGATGAGTTTGGATTGTTTATAAATCATCCAAAGAGTCCTTCCATAACTAAACTTCTTCCAATGTTCGGATGCCGTACTAGAGAGAAAAGACACATCAATCGATTATTCAATGGATATGAGAAAAAATCCAACTCTTCGTAGCATCCCTCCAATCCATCTGATTAGGGGGTTTCATGGCCATATCAGCCAACATCTCCCACTTGGACATGGAAGCCAAAATTTCTCCTATTGTTATCAGTATGCATGAACACCAAGCCGCTAGGGTTTGTTACACTTAGATCAATGTACCCTTCATAGCCAAATCAGGCTTGAGGTTTTACATGTCTAGTGGATATACCTCCAAGTATAAATCTCATGAGCATCAAATTGCTTAGGGTTTGACAGCTTGGAGCAATTTACCCTTTATATTCAAACTAGGCTTGAGGTTTTTCATGTTCAGCGGATATACCTTCAAGCATAAATATCATTAAACTGCTTAAGGTTTGGCACACTTAGGCTAATTTACCTATCATAGCTAAAATAAGGCTTGAGGTTTTACATGTCTAGCAAATATACCTCTAAGCACAAATCTCATATCCGACTTAGAGATATTTCTAAATCTCATCATACTAATGTGTTTATGAAACACTTCAGTATTAAGATTCCTTCCGAGAGGATCGATTATCATATCAGTAGAAGGCAAATAATAATTAGGGATTACACTAATTAATGTGTTTTCATATTCTTCAAATACGCTAATTAAATCATCTTGCGTGAACGCTAATAAATTACTTAGCAACTAAATCATCTTCAAATTTATTCTGATTTTCTCTTCTCATCTTCAATGGGGTCATTGCTAAGTTTTGATTTATTATTTTTCAAGGCATTTAGTACTCTAATTGGATCAAAATATATTTCATTTTTCTCTCCCATTTTGCAAAGTTAGACCCATTTAACTTTTCTACTATAGTTAGTTCATTCAAAACTAATCTATTAGTCATAATCAATTAGAAACATTTAACTAGAATGATAGAAGGCTGACTAAATTGGGATCTCATGTAGAAGGAACCAGTGATTGTTGCTGCAGATGTTGCTACAGACAATGAGTTTCAGTCTGAACTGGGTGGCAGCAGTGGGCCAATGCTCAAATAGTGGCTGATTCAACAATAATTGGGGAGATTAGAAGTAGGACCCATAGTTCCTTTGTATGGCCCTTAGTGAGCCGTTTTCATGCGCATGATTACAATGCATGTGGTGAATAAAGTGCTGTCTGATGTGCTGTCTTCCCTTTCCAATATAAACTCTACGGACTAAAAATCTCAGGAAGCAGACAATGAAGAGGATGGGTGAATTGCCTTTCTCTATCTCACCCCACTAAGAAAAGTCACAGATGCTGCAAATGCCTAGATCTAGGTTGTAGATGCCAATCAATAGAGAACTTTTTGGAGAGAATAAATTTGATCACACCGTTCGTTTGGACCATCATGTCAGATAAAATCACTGTTGTTTGGTGGACCGGGAAAACACCATTAACTCTATTCTCTGGGCTTCCGGAGTGCAATGGTTCAAGCAGTGATCACAGGAAATTGGTACAAGTGACGAAGAAAAGGGCCTGATACCAGTGAAAGAATACTAGTGATAAGAGTGAAATTGGGCCTTCTTCTTCTCTTCTTAGGCTTTGGTCGCTGGTGAAGATGGGTCGGATCCATTGGGGGCTCCATTCACAAACCTTGTCTTGGCAACGAGTCACACTAGAATCTTCTAGCAATGGTGGGATGGAAGCTTTGTGCCATGCTTTGTTCCAGCAAGGGTTTGGTCCAAGGAGAAGAGATGCTGTTGTTGTCGGTGCGATGGACTGGCTGCGATAATGGGGTGGGATAGAGCTGGTTGAAGTCGGTGGTGGCCAGAAGAGAGGTGGTCCACAGACATCACGTCTAGCGTAGACAAGAGTTGGACGTCCACGGAGTTTGGAGAGATGCTTTTTCATGGCTGTCGTGCTTCATATCAGAAATAATTTACATGGAACAGGAATACCGTGGCAATCTTCCGATGAACCTGAAATGCTCTGATACCATTATAAGTATTTTTTAGAAACTGGATCTTGCATAGAGATATCATGAGATAAGATATCTCCACAATGTGCTTAGCTAAAATGTAGATGTATGAGGATGAATTTGGATTATTTATTAATCATCCAAAGGGTCCTTCCATAAATAGACTTCTTCCAATGTTTGGATGCCATACCGGAGGGAAAAGACACATCGATCAATTCTCCGATGGATATGAGAAAAAATACAACTCTTCGTAGCATGCCTCCAACCTATCTGATTATTGGGTTTCATGGCCAATAGAAATACCAAGGAATTGGTATCTCACAATGCCCATGGGAAATTAGGAGCCATGCTTGATGGGCCTTTTTCTTTGGAACCAAGTGATGTGAATGATTTTCAAACAAGAGCAGGGAGATTTCACAGTGGAAGGAAGATGGTGCAGGATTGATATTTTGAGAAACCTAGGTCTCCTAAAAATTGTTCAAGCTTAAATTGAGGGAAAAATATTTTGTCCATAAAATGAGGGAGTACTTATGTGGCATGCTGGTGTATTTTAGAAGGTCAAGTTTAAGTTAACAATATCTAATAGCTGTGGATGCTTATGGACAGAAATTTATTCACACTCATATGAGTAGTGCATGCCTTCCTGCACTTGAACACAGAGACCCAGATATGAGAGAGCGAGAGATGAGTCTAAAATGCTTTTGAAATATGTCTTAGATGCCTAGAAATTACAAATCATTTGTTCTGAAGCTCTCATGCATCAAGTAAGTGCACAATGAATGGGAGAGTATAATTAGTCTGCAAAACTACATTATAGATTTATATAATTTGAAAATCCTTGCATCCAGATGATTATCTTTCTTGATTTAGACATCTTGAAAAATATAGAGACCAAATTTCAACTGATTTGAATGCTTCTAGACTATAAATCAAAAAAAGACATGATATCCTCTTGTTAAAATTATCCATCTCGTTGATTTGCATTCTGAAAAGGCTATCATTGATTTTCAGTAGGAAACAATTGGAGAAAGATTTAAAAATTTAAAATCAATGATGGCCCTCTTAATATGAAATCCAGATTATTGATCATTACTTGCAATGTCTAAGTTGGCTTGGAACAATGCATTTTTAGGTTTTTGGGCTACAAATCAAATGGACAAAAAAATGCTATAACCATAATAAGACAATATGCTTTGAGTTAACTTATAGTCTAGATAAGTACTTTCTCAAAATAGAAATCTAGAACACTCTTATTAGAACTGGACTTGACTGGTTGTTCAACTAGTTAACTGGTGATTGAGCCTGTGGATTGGTTCAGGCTTTTATATTGGACCTGACTTGCTGTTTACCCCATAAAAACTAGGTGACCTGGTTGAGTTTGCCAGGCCTGGTTGACCCTAGGGCTGGGGGTGATTAGCCTTGTTTGCTTTCCATAAAAGATTATAAGAAGGGCACATAATTTAGGGGAATCAATCCACTGATGTACTGCATATGTAAAGTATAAACAGTTACTAGAAATCTACCTTGTGTTATGATGAAATACATACTTAACAATGCTATTTGGTGAACAATAATAAGCTACAGAAGCACTCGCTGTGACCCAAGATTTCATTAAGACAAATGTAGTACCTTAAGATGATATTTTAGTAATTAAAATATTTAGCATTTTGGCTGTAGAATAAATGAATTAGATATACGTTCATTCACTTCTTGATGCTTTTGGTTTTGCATTGGAATGCCTTAGACGTGCTCTTAAAGATTAAGGTAGAACGTATATCCTCATATCACTTGGATTGTATTTGTATCCAATAGAGATCAGTGCACAACACCCCTTGTGCAGGTAGGCTGACCTGTACCATGTGGAATCAACATGCAAAACTTCTACCAATCCCATACTGCTTGTTACAATTCAATTCACTTTTTATTTTTCTTGTTTGAACTAGCTAGCGTTGACACTATACTGTAGCATGTATCACACCAAATTGGCTGGTGATGACCGTGGTTCCATACCTCAATTTTTAAATCCTTGCTTTGGCTTACCACTTATTTTATAGTATTTGAGAAAATATGAACTGGAATTAGATAGCTAGCTGTTTGAAATATAAATTTAATGTTTGTATTTACTGAAAGAAGCATATTTGATGAAAACACCAAAATAATGGAGTATATGTTACCTTTTACTATGTATTCACAAAAATATTTGGTATATGCTTAATGTACAAATTTGCTTGTAAATTTGAATTGTTGCAATAGTAATAAATTGGAAGATTTTTTCATCTCTTCTAGTGTTCTAATATATTTTACTGGCTATTTTTTTTCATTAAGCCACTGGTTGGGTTGATGGTCCATTGGTTGGATCAGTGTCCCTTGACCTATTACCACCATCCATTATCACCATTATGATGCCTTATCTTGTCCTGATAACTATAGTTTAGAAGCATCAGGAATAGTTGAATTTGTCTTATATAAAGATGTCTTGATCAAGAGGTAAAATTTTCAGCCTCATTTATCAGATGTTCTGTTCTATTTAATCTGCCTTTTCTTACTGTTAAGGATTGAGTGTAGCCTCCACCATATTTAGATGATTTATCTTTATGCTTATGCTACTGCTTCTTGCAAGCCTTGATCCATGCCAATTTGCATCATACTCTCATTAAACCTGCAAAACTTTCTCCAGCTACCAAAAGTTGCACAATCTCCTACAATTACTCTTTTTAGTGTATGTCAGGTCATTATTTGTGTCTTAAAATTTAAATCTGCAATTTTGCTAATTATTCTGTTTCATGACCAAAGCTTCAATATGGTGATGAATATCTGATGGAGGGGTCGCTGAGCATTTTGAGGGTCCTTATTCTTAAGGGAAATTGTGCATCTGGTAGCAGTCTTCTTAACACCAATGAAATGGATGTGGCCTTACCTTTATTGTTAAGCTTTTTAGATGTGAGAGATTCCATCGCAAAAGCTGTTGTTCTGCTCTTTGCAGAATACTGTTCTGTGTATCCTTTGGTCATTACAATTACATCCTTTCATTAACCTTTTTTTCTTCTATGTTCCTGAGTCTAAGCTTGAACTTTACTCAAAAAATTAACCAGAAATTCAGATGGCAAGGGCCTTCGAGAAATATTTAGACGTCTTGAATTTGGAGATCGTAGCCAGAAAAAGAATGCTGTTGATGTCATTTCAGAGCTTATTCATATATGTTCAGCTTTGGACATTCAGTATGGTTTTTTAAGTTGTTTTCCTTTCATGGTGCATAATTGCATCATTTTTATTTTAGTTGCTCAACCTTGTGCGCTGCAGACAAGATGCTGCCAAACACTTGCTAAAATGCCTTGGAGATGAAGATCTGATGAGCTATGTAGAAGAATCCAACCTGCTACCTCGATTTGGTTTGTTGATTATAAACTTGATGCTATTCTTTGACATGCTATTTGTTCTTTCTGAATGCAACTGCAATTCTTATCAGATTACTGACAGGTCAAGTTGTGACTTACAATCCAAAATAAAATGTAAAGATCTACAATTCAAACAGCTTCATATAAGTGGCTTCTTTATGTATTTTGTTGGACATGAATGTTCTGGAAAATTGCTGTCATTGTCTCCTTCATGGTTGAATGTAATCAAATCCCAATATGGATAACTCTTTTTGTTCCTTTGTTTCTGTTGCAATTCTTGTTTTACTTTGTTTGATATTGTCATTTTAATTCTGTTACTTGATACCTGTTTCTTGCTGCAGATCCGCATCTTGTTTTGCCCGCATTAGTGCCACTTGTATTCTCAGGGAATGAAAAAGTACAGTCCTCAGCTAGTAATGCAATCACTGCTGTGCTCAAATGTCATAGCCAAGAGTCCGGTGTGATACTTACATTGCTTGATTGCCTCAGGTTTTCTATACCACCATTGTGATTCCTAGATTTCATGTTACCCTCTTCCTATAATTAAATAACTTACGGAATTTTGTTAGATGAAGTAATTTTTAGATTGTTAACTATTCAAGTGTATGGACTGTGATAATCAAAGACTTGGATTGACTTGTAGCGTCGTTGGTGGGAATCCTAATGTTGCCCAGCCAACAGGGGCAATGAGGGAAGATGTACATTGCAGTTCCATGCAGCTCCAGTCAGGTTGGTGCAGCATTTCCTTTTTTCATTGAGGAAGTTGTGCTGTTTTTGCCCTGTGATTCAGTATGTCTGCTGTTTCTTTTTCCTTTTTGATTAGAGCTTTATTGTTTCTACATACTTATTTCCAATGCATGGAATTAAGATCATATTGGTTGATAAATGACTTAGAAGCATGCAATGTTGATTCTTCTGTTGTCTGAGGAATTAGGCTTCACATTACATCTTTCTTGAATATGTCACACACACATGCTGAGAGAAAATATACTGATGGGGGAATGACCAAAATGGCGTGTTGTGATGTACCAGTGAAGTCTGGCATGCCCAAGCAGACTTAGTTGGATTTAGAGGGTTTCAGATGTCCTCAATTGTTCTGACATGCAAGAAAGTCCATATGTAAATAGAGATAATTGAGTATTCCTGTCTAAGTGTGGTTTGTGGCTAAACTTGGTGGTTTGGTCAGAACTATTTCTTGGGATGTGGCAGTTAGAATACTTAATATGCTTGTTTTGACTTAGAATATATATATGTATGCAATGTATGTATATACATAATTTATTAGCAAGGTCCACTGAACCTTACCAGCAGCGGTCGGTGACTGGTTTGGTACGACACCAGCACGTACCTATTGAACCGCGATGAACCAATACTGTAGAACAGAGAGAAGAGAAAGGAAGGAGAGAGACATAGAGAGGAGAGGGATGGTGAAAAGGGAGAAGGAAAAAGCTTGAAGAACAAAAGAAAGTAAAAAAAGAAGGTGAAAAATCACTTGGAATCAACAACTCCCTTTCCGTCCTTGCAATGACTACTGGATGAGGGATGACGAGTGATGGATGACTGGCAATGAGTGATGGAGGAAGACGCTAGGTTTTGTAAGAGAGGCATTAAACGGAACTCAAAAGGGCAAAATGATGCCTTTTATAGTGATTAAATGGATTGAACCTAAATCCGAAGCCACTAATTCAAGTCTGCCTATCCAAACCTGATAATGCGAGCCAACTTTAATAGTTAAACCAACCTAGCTTCCAACCTGTATAGTTTGATTCGCTCTGAAGCGATTGGTTCAGGATGGTTTGATGGTCGTTGAATGTATATAATATAATGTCATGTGTGTAACACATGCATGCATCGTATATACTTCTATGATTATAATGAAATTGTTCATTTGAGATGGTCTAGTCATGCATAATCAACAGGCAATAAAAGTGGAATAATAAATGAGGCTGCCTCCTTCGGGACTAAGATAAGATTTAGAAAAGATGATTTTGGCATAATGAGAAGGGATTTATAGTGATTGGATCTGATTGAAAATGATGTAATAAGAGTTATAGCTTTGATTCACCCTGGATGGCATAGAATAATTGTATGATTTTGTTAATTGGTCCTTTCATGATTCCAATTGTTTTCTGTGTACTTTTGTCTTCTGATGTATGACAAGGAATTTGATATATCTTTACAGGGGAGAAGCTGGACATTGACAGAGTACTTGGATTGATTCCAAAATTGTTTGAAATTGTACGGTCGATCTTACCGTGTTTTATATATTAAAAACATGAGAAGTAATATCTTTTTGACTGGGTTTTCTTTGATTTAACTGTTTTCTTGCATTTAACCTTTTAGCCTTTTTCTAATATTTCATTAGATCATCTAACAAGTGCTTTGCCGACTGCCTGTTTTAAGCTTTCTTTTCCTGCAATTAGGTATGATTTCTATTGTTTATCTACCTTTAAAGATAATGAGAAAAAGATTGAATGTCAAGGAAGTGGCTGAAGAATGACTTTGAAACTTACCTTCGTTGTCTTAAAATACAATCATGATAAATTTTGCTTTTCTAGTTTGCTATAGATATTATTCTAGGTGACCTTTTTATCTAAAGAATATATTTATGGAATGAGCCATGGAAATTAATTTTGTTCATTTTTTGATTTAGTTTTATAGAGGGTGTACTTTGGTGCAATGGTAAGGTCATTCCGTTGTAACTTGGGTATCATAGATTTAAGACATGGAAACAGCCTTTCCACATATAGGGTTAAGGCAGCATACATTTGACCCTCTCCAGACCCCAAAATGGCATGAGCCTTTTGCTTGGGCCCACCTTTTTTTTATCTTTTGATATATTTTTGTATTGAGTGCTGGTAGATGGATTGGAGTCATAACTAGCATAATTGGTTGACTTAAATGGCATATTTTTTGTTCTTTATACAACCAATGTTTAAAAGAGTGGAGGAGGAATTAGGTGAGCATTCAAACTCTTTATGAGTTTTATGCATTTTCTTGGGTTACACTATGATCTGCTGGAATTTATTTGAGAATAAGCAAGGTAAAAAAGATGCAAGTATTGCATTAAGTTGATTATGAAGTAGATCTATAGTTGCTGCATCTGTCCAAATTGTAATAATTAGTGTACCATCTTGCCTAACTCTTGACTAGTAGAAGCACATCATGCAAGAAAGCACTTGTATATCCTGATAATTTTTTATGGGGAAACAATTGAAGCCCTTACATGCATACTTATCATAGGTTGAAGTGCAAGGTGTGCACTCACATGAGCCTCATATGTGACACATGCCTAGGAATTGCCTCACCCATGAGCTTCAAACATTTTTGGGGACCTTCCCTTGAGTCATGAAGCAAGGAAAATGAAATTCAAATTAGCCTCCTTTAATGGCACTAATGCAAGCAGGCTGATTGACTAAAAATCCCTTAGAGTGGGCACAATCACTAGCAACCAAGTTAGAGAATTCACAGGTGATGTGCAATGTCCAAAAACACTAAAATATGACATAATTCAATATTTAGCACTAAAACACCTTGGAAACACATTAACAAGACTTCAATCAATGTTAACTAGACTTGCATGTCCAAATTAGGAGACTTAGTTGTTATATTGGTGAGTCAGATACACAGATCAATCACGTTAGAGATGGTATGCTATATTGTGCATATTGACTGTCCCATACTAGGCATATCATACTGTACTAGCATCGAACCAAGATTTAGTATCAGTGCATGCTAAGTCTTTGCATGTTGAACCAATTTGCATACCAGATGTACCGATGCTATTAGTAGTATGGTACTAATATGGGATCCTATACCAAGACAACAAACCATGCTTTAAATTATATATATATACTTATATATCATTGTTTTCTGGAATATAGAGATAGATATCAATCAGATCCCATCATAATGACATCAAAAGTGGCTTTGTAAATAGGTGTATTTTAATGGTAGAATGATAATACAACCATGTTTTTAGTAAAGGATGAGTAGGCAAAAAATCTTTGTAAAAGGTTTTCCATCTGGATCTAGTATAACACTGGTACAGTATCAGTATGCCCAGTACGTGGATTAGTTTGGCATATCGAGACTCGTACACTCTTATACTAAAACTTCATTTAGTGCTGATATGGTACGATACGCCTAGTATGAGGTGACATGCTCCATTACGACTTGCCATCTTGTGAAATAGTTTCTACCTATTTAGACTTTAGAATGTTATTCCAATTTCATTGACTATAAGATGTTCAAAAGTGCTGATAAACATGGCAACTAAACCTACTTTGAAAATACAGCTAGGAATTGTAATTAAATTTTTTCTGTTTTGCTAAAGTTCCTTCATAAATCATTTATTTGAAGCCTCATATTGTAACCTTTAAAAAGGCAGCTATGACATGTGGGTAGTCAAAAGATCCTTATAGTGCATATGCAGTATATGGACGACATATGCAAAGGGACATGCTATTACTATTTTTTAAATATAATAATAACAAAATAATGATAATAATATTTTTCTTGGATAAATAACAACAATAATCATAAGCAATAGCAATATCAAACTAATAGTTATTGTTTATTGCTTTGTACCTTATACTTAATAGCTATAATAGTAACATAATTGATATTTGTAGTATCCATATCAGGCCCACCTGAAATCTAAATCAAACCTTATCATCAGCTTAAACTTGCTTTGCCTGCATGGGCCCACACAAGAGCAAGTTGTATATGTGGCTCAAGAATCCTAAGCAAGTTCTCATATGCAGCCCTGCAGTACTAAGCAGGCTGTTCATGTGGCTATGCAATATTAACTGAACTGTATATATAGTCCATGAGTGGTATGACTGTGTATAATAACTGATGTAGACATTGTAGTGCAGCCAAGGGTCCACATATGCATAAGTTCAGCAATACTGATACTGAAAGGTGTACTAATATATTACCAGTTCGGTATAGTGCAATATGTCTTGTTCCTATACCAAGACAAGATATCAATACTCTTATTTTCAGCCCGAAACTGAATGGTACAAACGGATTGATACTGGGTGATTCAGGAGGGTTTTGCTTGGTTCAGATTGCTTCTTGATTGAAACTAAATCGAATCTCTATACCGTATCAGTACCTTACTGATATGGTGTGGTACGGCTGGCATGGGTTCATCTAGCAGACCTTGCATATGTGGCAGCATGCACGGCATTTTATAACACCATCACATCGGATTATTTTTATGTTCAAAATTTTCAAGAAAGCTAGGATTGTACTGATTTATAATGCTTTATGGTCCAATGTGCACATATATTTGATCCCTAAAGTCTCAACTTAATCATACAAACAGGTTGTTGAAGCTTGGATCAAACTGATCCTAGCAGGGCATAACCATTACAGTTCATCTCGTGAACTAGGTGTACTGGTTGAGTTTTGATTCAACCAGAGCTTCGATTTTTGAAAGATCAGCTAGTATTTGAGCTCATTTTGTTAATACGAAGTCCAAAGGTAGAGCGTGAGGTTGACTTTTTTGCCAATTACACAGGCTTCAACATGCCTGCTATTGACCTGATCCCAAGCAGTTCATAATCTTGGTCCATTTGCAGCCTTCATGTTCTGTAATATCCCAAAAACTCTCTTTTTTTTCATTTCAATGAGTGCAAAGGCTTTTATTTCTAAGTTATTTGTAGAGATTTGCGATGCTTTTTTCATTGCAATTTCTTTCCATTGCATACTCTTTGCTAATTTAACTGTAACTTGCAGCTCCCTTTTCTCTTTGTAACATGTATATCGTATATATTTGCATGTTTTGATTGTAGGAGTGAATAGCAGTGTCATGAAATAGATGGAGTTGTTTTTATGTTTGCTTCTACTGTTCTACATGCTTATCTTTAATTTTGTATTGTATGTAGGTAGAGAATTGGGAATTGTTAGTTGACAAGGTTATTGATAAGATGTTCCAAGACCCATCAAATGCAATTATCGTTCGATTTATGAGTCACATAAGTGAGAACTTAGTTGAAGCTGGGGATCTGGTCCTCCGCCGCATACTCTTACAGTTGCAAGAACAAAAGAAGTGAGTTGAAAGATCGTGATTTGCTTGTTTTGCATGAGTACTTGCCTATTACAATGTTGATAGAGTAACTTGGTATGATATACTTATTTGTTATTTGATGAGCAAGATAGAATTATGCATGAATTCAGTTGTCAATGTAGGAAGACACTATTTGTGGCCACCAAAGCTATGCTTATGACTGCAACTAACTAATTTCCTTTTGTTCAGAATCGATGAAGTGCAGCTTTCTGATAGACATGGAAACCTGCCAAGTGATAGCCCTGCAAAACTGAAGGGTTATGTTTTCAATCACCTCAGCCCACTATTGCTACTTAGGGTGCTTCCACTGAGTGTCTTTGACGACATTTACTCTTGTATGTTGTATGGTCAGCTTTGTGAAAATTTAGAAGGTATGGTTTCTTTTCCCCCATTTTTTGAATCTATTATTTCTTTCATATAGCTGGCTAAAGTTGCAGTACTTCCTGCTAATACAAGTTAGATCCTTTGTTTTGTTGCATTATGAATCGCTATTGGAAGATAGTACCAAAGTTGATGGTGAATTGTTTTTCATAAAGAGAGGACAAATAAACACAACCGTCTTTAGATTATTACTTTGTTTAAAAATTGGAACATAAGTTTGTGATATGATACAAAAGATTTGTTTCATATGGCACAGCAAAATTTTGCCATTGGTAAGCACACTTCCTGATTTATGTTGATCTTGAAACACACAATCCATTATGGCCCTTTTGCTACAGTGCATCCACTTTTTGTTTGGGATGAATTATCTAATGTAGCAACCTGAACAAAATGTAACTGTAATATCTTCTTTAGGTGTCTTGTGTTATTAGGCTAATAACTAAGCTGCTGGAACATCCTGAGAGCTTGAAGAATTGAGTCACTCTTGTAATATTCCACTCAGTTCTAGAAAATATAGCTGACAATGACACTGTTCATTTATCAATATTTATCTCGAAATTTGTGGAATATATATATCTATTTATGAAATTGACCAAAGAATCGCAGTGTTTTTACTGTTTGGTTCCTTTCCTGTCTGAGACATCATGGCCCAACCTAATAGAACTCAAATTAAAATTTTAGAAGTAAAACACTTTATTTTTGTACTATGCATTTGGTTGGTCAAAACCTTGACTCATTTCTTGATTTTTATACCATGAAGCATTGTCATTTTTCAGTTGTGCTCCATAGTTGACTGGATAGGTTCTAGTTTGTCTCCTACACTTGGTCTCAATTATGTTCATAAAGAGACTTGCATGACTTAGATTGGTGATTGACAGTGCAAATTTCTTTAAATAACACATTCTTGTGCCTGCAAACTTGTGAATAGAGTAAATCAACAATGAAGATCAGTTGCTTTGGCTGTTGGATTGATATAGATATATTCTGAAGAAGAGCATTCCTAAGTACATGAACACTGATGGGAAGTTTTAAGTAGAAGGTGCAGAAGAGGCCTTTTTTAGAAAGTTGAATTTGTTGTTAGATAAGAAGAGCATGCATGGATAGAACTGAAGCTGCAACGATTAGAGATGTGTGCAACATAATCATGCAGTTGAAATGATATGAATTGAAGAGCAGAGGGGGCTATGTTTCTTGGTTCAGTAAAACAAATTCTTATTCCAAAATGATACTCCTAATGCAGAAAATGCCTATCCCTTGCTGTTAAGTTCTAATAAAAATTATATACATAAAGAACCATAATTAACTTGAACAGGTGAATGTTCCTGAACATTTTCCAATAAACAACTTCCTGAAAAGAATTTATTCACTACAATATTTCTGACTAACCTATCATTATGCTGCAGCTTCCACAATTGTTGCTAGATTCTTATGCATGCATGCACAATTCGCACATGAACTTTTATATGCTTTTTTTGCCTTATTTATTTATTCATACAATTTACATGTGCCATGTATGCATTTATAGATAAAGCCCCTTTGTGATGATATAAGAAATGATGCTATTACTATCCATCTTGACTGCTTATGCTGTAAGCTGGTCATGCCCTACTCTGTCAAGTAATAGTTTTCATTTTTCACCTCAGCAACCAGTGGTATCTGCATCAAGGATGATGACTGTATCGCTTCTCTTCTGGTTAACAGGTACAAAACAGGCAATATCTATTTCATTGATACTGTACGAGATTGCAACTTGAGATTCTCATTTGTTGTCTCTTTTAAAAAAAAAAAAGGGCATTTAGTTTGGTTGAGTTCGAAGATGTTCGTAAACTGGCAGCTGAACTCTGTGGCCGGCTTCATCCAAAGGTATGTATTGATGAGATGAAGTTATGTTGTCTGTCATATAAAAACTATTAATCTGTGTTCTTCATCTTTCTAAATATAATTATGCATGACTATGTGTGGTGGTCAAAATTTAGTTGATTATAAAGGAATTCATTTTAGTGAAAGCCTATATTAGGACAGAATTACAAGAATATCTGTCAGTACCATACCATTTAGCAAGAATGATAGAATACATGGATCCATACCATATAGTCGGAAGAATGCTTGATGTTATGGATAGGATGTATATATTGGCAATTACTATTAGTACTCTTTTTGGCATTAGCTATGGAATTGATGATGTTGGAATACAGTCTGTAGCATCCAACCCTCTCTGAATTAAGTTCTGTTGTAATAGAAGTTTTCAAGTATGGCTATATTGTTTTATTTCTAAGGGTCACTGTCAGGTTTAATGGCAAGCTTTCATAATTCATAGAGTACCAATCGCCATTCAATTATGGTGTGCAATATTGAGGGTTCTCTGTGTAAGTACATGTTCTGAATTTTGATTAAAAGAACTGTTTCTCAATTCCATTGCATGTAGAATGTTGAGGGTTATTCGTGCAAGCAATTTTTCTAAATGATTCATCTTGCATACTTGCAAGAATCATAAGGATGCATGACAGTGAATTGCTTGGAGAAGTTTTGATGATTATGGTTTTGATGCACATAACGGCAATTATCAAAATAAACATTTTGTGGCACTGGCTATGAAGCTGGCTACACTTTTAAGGCTTGTCTGTGCAAGCAGTAAAATTCTTTCAATGTTGTGTAGGTTGACAGGTGTAATATGTATGACTTATTATACATGCAAAAGTTTTCTGTTTGTTGCAAAGCTTATTTTGATAAGTTTAACCTCTTTAATAGCTTGATTGGTTTTAAATGCTATGGATTGTTTTGTTTGAGCCTGTTGTCTAGATTCCTTCAAGAGTTTGTCTTGTTAGCCTTTTGGAAAGCTGTGTTTGCAAATGAATGAAAGATTAAATATTTAGCATGTTTTAGTTATAGACTCTTTCTGGTGTGGAGACTCCACTGAGTTTGCTCAGGAGCAAGGGAATATTTCAGGATTTCTTTAAGAATTTGCTCAGGAACAAGGCAAGATTTCTAGATTTCTTTAAGAATAAATGTGGGGTCTGTCTAACTATCTTTTTCTTGTCATTTATAATTATATAAAAAGAAAGGACACAACTGTAAAATTGTATTTCCTGAGGACTTTCTCTAAATTATTCGTCACCCACTGCCACAAACCACAGATGTTGGTGTCACCATGGTACAAACAATGGAGAGAACACTGATGCATTTGTTGTAATCTACTAGATAATATATTGTCTTGTGCTTAGCAGATTTTAGAGATATGTATGCTAGCTGATGGTGTGGTTTCAACATTCAACATAATATCAAAGGACATGCAAGTACCATAAACATGATAATATATATTCAATGTCAGCACTCAACTTGAAATCATTCAAAAGATATGATTTAGAATCATTTAACTCATGACCTCAAACTCGAACTTATTCAAGTCCTGAGTCTTGAGTTTGTCTCTTGCATGGGTACAAAAGTAACAATAGTATTAGAGTTAAACCATCCTCAAATAAACCATCTGAATGAACAAAGCACAACCAAAAATATGTTGCTATTCATCACCAAATCAAATCCACTTAGAAACCTAAACATATCTATTATATACAATATTTTTAGGATAGAGAACATTATGAAAACTAAAGTAGTGATCTAGGTCTACAGAATTGGTACAAAGAATCATTTCGGTATATTATTAGTTTGGTGTGGTATGGGTCGCCGGCATTGCAGGGTATGCATCTGTACTGAGACAAGGTGCTTATTCGTTTCTTACTCTTAACAACAGTACCTTTCAGTATCAGGTGGTATGAGTTGATACTGGATGGTTTCACGTGGTTCGGACTGGTTCAGTTATATGAAATTTATATTTGGCATTGTATTGGTACCTTGCCGATACTACCGGATGGGTCGGTACAGGTTGGTATGGCATAACTTGGCAGTGATAGTATTGTTTCAAAAATAACTAAATCCATATGGCAGCTTCAGAACACTGAGTCCCTCAAAACAGCCACTATAGCCTTCTTCACTAATTACTCTGAAAGAATTTTATGATAGCTGAAGTGAGCTACACAGCTTGGTAAATAAACCTCTTTTGTGGTTAGTATTTGAGTTTCCATTGAAGCAAATGACTTTTAAAACATGACATCTGAATGAAATTATCATTTGGAGAGTTCAATAAAAGGTGCTTTTGGAACATCTGAAAATGAAATGAAAAAAGAAAAAATTCTTCTAAAAGGAATGAGATAAAAAATGGCCAAGATACATTTTAAATTTCATAAAAATCTAATATTTTATTTGATTTCATGTTCTCTAGAATGGTCTTTCCCCTTTGGAGGCTGGTTTCCCTGAAGAGTCTCCCAATGCCAGATTTGTTGTAAACAATTGGTATTCTATCATGTTGGAGATCATTTTAGAATCTCTTACTCTTGAGCTTTACCTATCACAAGCTTCAATGATTCTTAGAACTTTTCATTAGTTCGATATTCGGTAAGTCATACAGGTGTAGAATTGGATACATTAAGTCTTTTATTTGCCCCAATCCTATTAAAGTTAGCAGGAGATCATTAATTAGCCCAGGATCTAGTCTTCTGTTAGAACTCCTCTCATTTCCACTTCAAATGAAAGCTTAAACATATGGAACCCAAAATGGTGTTGTAGGTTAAGATTCTCCTCTATTTAAGTGTCAAGTTATTTTACAGTTATGGAGGCCAAGGCCCCATTATTTAGGCCTCATTTGGGAAATGGGAAGATCATGCCAGGGAAGTGGATTCCTAGGAAGTGTATTGGCCCTAAACCTAGCTTTGATCAAATACATGACAGCTGCACATCCTATGGCCTTAAAGAACATGCAAGGTCCTTTTTTTTCTTTATCAATTTTCACAATAACATGATATATCATTATTAATATCCAAAACCAAAGAATACTAGAAATATAATAATAAAATTATTCAATTACAACTCTCTTTATACTTTAGGTATTAAAAATAATCTAGCCGCTCTAGATTACTTGGATCTTCGCTCGCATCCCTTTGCATCCTAGCTCTATTCATCTTGTGGCTCTAAAGAGGAAAGTAAAATATCATATGAACTAAGAACTCAATAAAATCTTTACATTTAGTTGGATCAAATATATCAATTGTGCAATATATGAATTTACTTGCAATAAAGTACTTTACTTTCATAAAAACATGCTTATCAAAACATAATATCAATTTTCAAAACATATAATGCATAAATTTAGAAAATTCTTTTGATTTTTTTAATTTTTAAAATCCACCTCTCCCTAACCTTGATTGCGGTCCTTATGACAAGGTTCAAAGAGACTAGTTTCTAGTTATAAAACATATCAATGAATGAACATATGCCAGCGATCAGCTTCCACTGACTAGGCTTGAAAGAAAACTAGCTCTAGTTCACATGGATTAAACATGCCAGTGGTCATGTTTCAGTGATCAGCCCTGATTGGCTAGGCCTGGCACTGGTTTCTCAAAACAAAATATGTCGATGAGCAATGATTAGCCACAATCGATTAGCTTCGAAAGGAATCTAGCTCTAAATCATGTATGACCAACAATCAAACCTAATGGCTAGGGTCCAAAGTCATAGTCAAGTCAGAGAGCAAGCATGATATCTATCTCAAACCAATTTTTTAGTTATACAACCTATCCAAAAATCCATGAAATTTTATGTTTTTATGTCCATTCAAAATCAACATGAATTTCAATGCTTCAAAATTCAGTACCATGTCCAAGTAAAACACGTCATGCTCAAAATGAGTGTCTCCTTTGTTTGTGATGGAGTCAATGAACCACTTTTATTTTAATCTTTCAGATGAAGGTTTAAGCCAATCCCAACTAGTTTGGGATTAAGGCTTTGTTGTTGGAGCTAGAAGTAGGCCAGGATGGGCTGGGTAGGGCCACAACCTTACCCAAGCCTAGCTCGAAATGTTTTTTAGGGTTTTAGGTAGGCTGAGGCCTGAAAGTTACTGCAGAACTTAGGCCTAAGCCTGGCCTGAAACACATTGGGCCCACCTGAATTAGCCCGTTTTGGCCAAAACAATGAGGCTGCCCAATTTTGGCTCAAATTTGATGATAGTTCCTGTTTTACAAAACTGTTTTCCTAGTTGTTAGCCTTGCTGTTTCAGTAATCCTAACTAGATCAGTATTCTTCCCACTAATCCAAGGCCCACCGCACACTTTTACTGGATATCATATTCTTCCCATATCACAATGGATGGGGACACATCTAAGAAGCTATGATATGAATATTTTCTACCACAATTCTAACAAGCTGTTCACTACACCTACTGGATATCATATTCTTCTATTTTATTTAATCAAGGGAGAACATCATATCTAAGCACAACATGAATATAAGTTCTGAGGACAAGGCAAGAGGCCTTCCTGATGGAGGTTAAAGAGGTCATGGGACTTAAATATTTTGCAGAATTAATAAGACTAAATGTGTATATGTATCAAAATAAAATATAGCTTATCATAAGAAAATTACAGGTTCTGGCAGTAACTGGACATTAAATTTACATTCCAATGAAATCTGGACAATGGAATTAGAGTCCAGAAAAAGGTGAAAAAAATCAATGAAAAGTAACTCTCAAAATAAAAATACCAATGAGCAAGCATCCTCCTAAAACCTCATTGGCATTAGTAACCCATTTCAGAACCTCGTAGAAGTCATGACTATACTTCTATTTGATCTTTTTCCTATCAAATCCCAAAGCAGAATGGTAGTGCTTCCACATTTTATCCCCCTCATATATACACACAATCAGTTCTTTTTTTAAGTTGATATCAACAATTACGGAATAAATCAGGCAGCCAAATAACCACTCAAACTCCTCTTTTTATGTAACTAATTGCAGTTTCAGTAACATGAATCCAATAGCGCTTAATGATTTTTAAAATCTTTAGATTATTTTGAAGCAAAGATTTATTGGTTTTGAAACCTAGCAAAGGTAAAAACAAAGAAAACAGAATTTTTGTGTGAATACTCCTTTCAATGTCAACTCCAAGAGGTACTTCACTAATTTATAGAGCTACAGAGACACAGAAGCAGCAAAGATGCAAAAGAGGCCCTTAGTTGTCAATCATAGTAACATGTTTACCTTGACCATATCAATCCATCTTGTCGGTAGAGTAGTCTATTTCATTGTTCAGGCCTCCAGCTAATATGTGGGGTCCATCACTGAGTCTAAGTATGGAGTTTATCTGTTTCATTCTCAAGTTCTCATCATCTATGTGCCTTGATGTCTCAAAGCGGACTCCATTATGGACATGAGCCATTCCACCTCCTTCTAATCATTGGTATAATAGATGACATATGACTCTGATCAACTCAATGGGCTAGCTTTTCGTTCTCCGTATCATATTGAATCTCTGCATAGTTGGATAACAATGCGAGAAAAGAACTTATGCACTAAGAAAAAGTTGTAATTGCACCAAGAAAAAATAGTTCCATATTTATTGCTCAGCCCGCTCAGGAGTGCAATCATCCACATCCAACTTAAAAAAACTTCAGCTGCTTACAACTAAAATTGCATGTATCAATATCGATTAACAATCTTTTAAGTATAAGCATGATAAGTAAATGCAAACACAAACCAATCATAAGTAGGCAAGCGACAATCATCCACATCTAAAAAAACTCCAGATGCTTACAACTAAAAATGTATGTATCAGTATTGATTAACAATATTTTAAGTACAAGCACAATAGTAAATGCAAACACAAGAACTTCGATATTGATCCACAACTACCACAAGTGCTGAGCATTGACTCTGGTGAAATTGTAGAAACTAGAATAGCTAGAATATCTCGAGCCATCCTTGATGGTTAGGATAGACTACTGCATTACTCTTCCAACATACCAACTTTTCCTTCGCGCAGATTAATTAAACTTGGACCACCTTGTCCACATATACCAGGTGTTATGTCACTCGAATCCCCCTAGGGGTTGCACCTTATCCACATCAATTGCTCTCCTCCACATCAAATGCCCTTTGATAACAAAATTTTATGAACATTTTCGACCTGGATCCAAAATAGAAGCAATTGCCAACAAATAATTTCATTGGTACCAATACTTGTTTAATTTCTTTTGCATTTCATTTGCCAATTGTTTCAATGTTTCATCATTTTCAATACTCTCATCCATCAACAAAGTCCTAATTCCTTAAACTTCTATCAATTACAAATTTGATGTGGGATACTTATGATCAGAATGTATTTTAGTGGCATCCAAAAAGGCTTCTAAGAATATGAGGTTCAAATTTTTTGAGTCTAGGTCTTTCGTACACCCAGACCCAGGTCTAAAAACATCTATGGGACTATCCTCAGATCCAAACATTGCTATAGTCATTTGTAAGCCTGGATAAGAAGGATGGAGAGTTTATGTTTTTATGACAGCCATAAAATATTGTCAAACTATGAGATGGATCCAAATTTAGTAGCTTACCCCAAATAAGTTGGGAAGAAGGCTGGATGGTTGAGGTTATGGTATCTTCAGGAACCACTGAATCCATGGTTTATTGTGTCCTAATTAACTCTGGCTAGGGCTTAAGGAAGCTAAAATCACTTTGTGAACTGCCATGTTTCTCGTATCTTTAGGCTCATTTTGGTGTTTGGGTGAGGAGCATGTGTATTGAAACTCTTTGGTGTATAACATCTTTTTGTTTTTTGTTACATTTATATTACATTATTGCAAAATGAATTTTTTGTTTCAATGCATCTTTTCTATTGGATTTATTTATAGTAATGACACTAGTAAATTTATCAATCTACATCCCATTTATCTCATTTTTTTAATTAGTTGCTTTCTTCTTTCATTATCTATATATTCATTTTTTTCCCCTAATTTATGTATTGTTTCTTAGCTTTTTGAATCTTCTTAGCCAACTTGTGGTTATTGGTGCAAAAAAATAAAAAAAGGAATACCATCCCTTTTAATTGAGCTGCATGAAGTTATCACTTCTATCGTCAATATTGGTTATCACTTTAACTCTTCTTTATATTAATGAGCAACCTAGTCTCTGTGGGAAGGAATATGTTGTGTATTTAATTCATATATTTGCTTTAGTAAAGCCCAGATGGTTTCTTTTTGCACTAGGTTCTCTTTCCAATTATAGAATCTCAACTAAGGCGTGCGGCACATGATCATGATATACTGAAGATGAAGATATGCTTATTTGCTACTTGTACTTCGCTTGTGGTACAAAATCATTTAGTTTTCTGTAGAAAGCTTTAACTCTGCATCCTCAAAACTAAGAGTCTTCATCTGTCATCTCCTAATTGTCTCTCTTTGCACTTTTCAACATGTTCAGGCAAGGGACAGAGACTCCGCTTTTCACCCTGCTATGCCCAGAATCAGGAAAATACTTGAGATGGTATTGCTGTGGCCTTCTTTTGATGCTGATGAAGGTATAATAACATTGGCATAAGTTTTTGTTCATAGATCAGATGATTGGTTTACTACAGGGTCACAATTGGTACTGACCATGATGCTTCATCTAAAAAACTGCTTCATGTTTGACATTGTAGTTTCCAAAGTACAACATGGATGCATTGATTGTTTAGCATTGATGATATGTGCTGAAGTAAAGGGCCCAGGGACTTCAAAAGATTTTTCTAGAAACAGAATCAGCATTTCTCAAGATGTAAATTGTCCAGGTTGGTTTCAGAGTTTCAGCAACTGACTGAGTCTTTACAATGCTTCTCATATTTCATTATTATTATTTTTAACTTACATAAGCATAAATGCAGGAGAGCATGCTTCAACAGGTAGTTCTGTTCTAGCTTATGTGATCCAAAGATTGACGAATGATGAGATTTACAATATCTCAGTAGAAAGCAACAAGACTACATGTCATGAAGGAAGTTTTTTAATTGACATGTCACGTGAAACATCTCCTGCAACAAGTGATCCGTCCACTGTCTCCACCTCAATTCCATTTCGCTTTTGTATGGCCAATGTTCTCATTAGTGCTTGCCAGAAGGTCTCAAGCTCTGGAAATGGTTTATTTGCTTGTAAAGTTCTTCCATCTGTCATCTGTTCTGTAGAGGTACACTTTCGAGATACTGGATATTCATTATTATGTTTTTGTTGATCTGCAAGATGCTAATTACTCCATGTTGCTTAAATACAGGCAATAGCATGTTCAGATGTTAGAGCTGCATGCCTTGAGGTTCTTTTTGTGGCGGTATATCACCTCAAGTCTTCAGTAGTTCCTTTTTCTTCAGATCTGTTCAATCTTGCTGTCAAAGTACTGAAAAAAGGATCAGAGAAGGTATGGCAAACAAGATAGACTTTAACAATGTTCCACTGTTTTAATGGAATTAAGCTGTCTGTCTTTGTATTTTGTGTCGAGGGGGGTTCTTATTTTCTAGTATGTGTGTGTTGCATGCCCTACCACCGACTACAAAAGCCACCTGTGGTCGGTAGGCTGCTTGCATCTGAGGACTTAACAATGGTGGTTACATTGGAGGCCTCCACTATTTCCCTAGGTGATGACATATTGCATATAACTGCCGTGTTTGTCAATGTTACTCATATGTTTTGTTCTGTTTACTAGGAAAAACTTGCAGCTGCAAAGCTAATGGGATCACTGATGGCTAGTGAGGACGAGATCATTGCTAGCATATCAGATCACCTGTTAGAAGCAAAGTCTGTGCTGGAAAAAGCTGCCATGAAGGCTTCATCACCAGAACTGCAGCAACTGTGCAAGAAACTGCTGGCATGTCTTACTTCCATTGATTGAAAATATTTTGTGATACTACATCATGTTGACCACAGCAAACACAAAATTATGGTTAGTCTCCAATGATAGTCATGATATTAACCATGTATATCTCTGACAAGTACATGCTTCGGCCAATGGTTTGGATCCCAAAAGTTCTTGCGTGTCTAGATGAGCCTCAACATCTGATTGGAGCAACGAAGGGATGCTTTCAAATCCTTAAAAAATTAGGTGCCAGCTTTTAACTAGAAGAAATAAGAACGTCATTATCAGTTTCCCATTATCTAAATGCTATTGACCAGAGAAAGACTTGTAAAATAATGAATGTTATGAAACATAAAACTTCTTGTATGAATAATCCAGTCTATTTTTTTCTCGTACAAAAGCCTATGTTAGATCTTCAATGTTCCATATCAAAATCTTCTTCAAAAACGCAATCTAATGAAAATGCATCACCATGACACCCAAGACACCACACTGAGGATCCAAAATCCTGCAAAAAGACCATTTAGAGTCACAATAATCACGCTTGGACACCACTCCAAAATCCCAAATCCTTCATTAGGAGGTACAATAATCCAAAGCAGAATCAACCACCCACCCACCGAATCAGGTCTTTGCTAAGCAGAGGCATAGCATGTAAATCTTGAGCCAGAAACCAACCCACACGACAAATTACTTTTGCAATCTCAAGTTTCTTAATCTTCATTATTGGTACTCAAAACATTCCTTCCTGACGTGCACTAACATTTGTAACCATGAAGCCATATATACCCATTTTATGATGGTTCATCAGCCAGAATTGACACCAACATGCGTCTTATTGCCGTAGACCATTTGAGGAGCTGTAGGCGGGAGCCACCCCACCAAAAACCCAACACAAGAAGGCACATGGCCCTTCCATCCTCCCATTCTGGTTTATAGCCTTTAGTATATATTGTCTACCAGCATGTGAAATATATTTATACAAGAGAGAGAATGGACTGGATCATTCAGTAAAATAAAATATATAGATTTAGATCAACATTAATAATATGACTATCTATCTATCTAATAGCTAGAGCTACTTTTTAACGTTTTCTTCTTGTTGGTTCCAAATCACCCTTCTCGAATGTCTGCAAGCATTTGATCGCCTTCTTCGGTATGCCATGAATCCTCCGGCGGGCTTCACTCGATCGGGAGCTTGCAAAAAGTCGTGGGAACCAAAAATTTTGGCGAGAACCCTTCGATGCTCAAGTTAGTGCTCTGGGCAACAGCCGTGAGCTAAATAAAGCTCAAAAGAGAGGGAGAGAGGCTTAGAGAAGTGCTCTCTTTATAAGCATGTAAGGGCTTGAAGTGCCTTACTTGGGCTTACCTGGTCGGAGGTCCCTCTTATCGATTTTATTGAAACTTGGAGTCTTTGAGACTTGAGGTGTAACCACCTCTCAGAGCATTTATGACAAGGATAGCAATAGTGGGGCTTGCCTTCTTGTAGCATGTTAGAGCTGGCAGGCCATATCCCATCTAATGTGGGTGGCTGCAGCTGGTTGGTGGGTCAGGTTCCATCAGCAGTACAAGGCCATAGTAGAGTTGGTGAGTGCCACTTGATTTGGACAGCTGCTGCAAGTTGTTGTAGGTTTGTAGAACATGGGTGGCCGTTACGGTGCTCGCCAGATGTGTCCCCCACGTTGCACGTTTGTTATCCTATGCGGACAGTGGGAAGATGCGAGAACAGTGGTGGAGTTAGGCATGTGGGCCCCCAAAATGAGCCCTACCCCGGAGGCTGCTGGGGCACTACTAGGTGGTTGATCATCACCGTTGATTGAGAGTGGCTCTACCAACCTCATCAAGAACCAGAAGCAGGGATCACAAACTGGTTTCTAGAAGGATCATTCCAGTCATTCCTTCCGGAGGTAGGGGACAGTTGGGACACCCGGGATGGAGACAGGGACGTGTTGTCGGGAGATGGAAGCTAGAGTCGATAAAAGACTGGGTGTCGGTTGCCTGGGTTCCGCGCCATCGGGAGCTGAGGCTGAGGGCAGAGTTGGTGTCGAGAGCAGGGTCGGTGCTGTTGAGAGTTGAGGCCATTGGGTAGAGTTGGTGCGAGAGCAGGGTCGGTGCTGTCAGGAGCCGAGGCCAACGGGTAGAGTCAGTGTCGTCGAAAGCCGAGGACGAGGGCAGAGTTGGTGCCATCGGGAGCCGAGGTCGAGAGTAGTGTCGGTGCCGAGAGCAGGATCAGTGTCAATGCCGAGGCCGACGGCAGAGTCAATACTATCAGGAGCCAAGGTCGAAGGCAGAGTCAGTGCCGTCGAGAGCCGAGGCCAAGGGCAGAGTCGATGTCGTCGAGAGTCGAGGCCGAGAGCAGAGTCGGTGCTGTCGGGAGCTGAGGCCGAGAGCAGAGTCGATGTCGTCGGGAGCCAAGGCTAAGAGCAGAGTTGGTGTTGTCGGGAACTGACAGGCTGATGCCGATAGGCCAAGGCGTCGGGTCTAACGCCGAGGCTGACAGACCAAAACCGAGGTTGACTGTCAAGGCTGACGGGCCGATGCTAAGGCTGACTGGCCGAGGCCAATGGGTGGAGTCCAAGTTCGAGGCCAAGACCAAAGCAGAGGCCGACTAGAAGAAGGCCGACCCGGGTGGCTAACTAGGGATCCAACCCTAGTGCATCATCGTTGCCCATGGGGTTTATTGGCCCCATCAGATACCCCCATACTCCTGAGCTTGTGCAACCGCATGCTTTGCATATGCCAAGTGAAAGGAGTGTAGAACTCTTTATCTTTGTACTTGTCTTTTCTTTCTAGCTTTGGCTCCGATTCCTTCCTAGTGGAGGGATCTTTTTCTTTTTGTACTACTTTTGATAATTTTTTGTCTGCCTTGTGTGGACTTATGACCATGTTTGCATGCTCTCTGAAGCTGGGGGCACTTGCTTGCTCGAAGGACTTTAAGCAAGATTGGAGGTAGGTTGGTTACCTTTGGCCAGCTAGAAGTGGGCAGCACCGTCAACGGTGAGCTGGGAAGTTGGTCACTCCCAACTATGAGTTGATTTTGTCTTCTTAGTTGGTTGAGAGTGGCCAGCACCATCAGCTGTGAGCTGGAGAATTGGTCTCTCCCAACTGTGAGTTGGTTTTGTCTTCTTGGCTGGCTGAGAGTGACCAGCACCGTCAGCTATGAGCTGGGGAATTGGTTTCTCCCAACTATGAGCTGATTTTGTCTTCTTGGTTGGTTGAGAGTGGCCAGTACCATTAGCTGTGAGCTAGAGAATGGATTTCTCCCAACTGTGAGCTGATTTTGGGCTTCTTCTTTTGACATGAAATCTGGAAGTGGATGCCCATCAACTGTACGTTGGGGAGTTGTTTTTTCCATTGTGAGTTGACTTGGGGCTTCTTTTTGGATGGTTGAGAGTAGCCAACAATCTATTGCAGGTGTATAATTTGAGTTAAGGCCTTACCGAGTTGGTTGTTGGCCGCTGAGGCAGAGTTAAAGCCGTTGAGGATGAGATAAAGCTGCTGAGGTTAAAATAAGGCCGCTGAGGTAGAGATAAAGCCGTTGAAGCTGAAATGAGGCCGCTAATTCAGAGATAAAGTTGCTAAGATTGAAATAAAGCTGTTAAGGATGAAATGAGACCGTTGAGACATAGGTAAAGCTGCCGAGGCTGAAATGAGGCCGCGGAGGCAGAGATAAAGCCGTGGAGGCTAAAATGAGGTTGTTGAAGTAGAGATAAAGCCGCTTAGGCTGTAATGAGGCTGCAATAAGGTCGTTGAAATAGTGATAAAGCCGCTAAGACTGAAATGAGAATGCTGAGGCAGAGATAAAGCAATTGAGGCTGCTGAGGTAGAGATAAAGCCGATGAGGCTGAAATGAGACAGGTGAGATAGAGATAAATTTGTTGAGGCTGAAATAAAGCCGCTAAGGCAGAGATAAAGCCGCTGAGGCTGCAATGAGGCTGTTAAGGCAGAGATAAAACCGCTGAGGCTGCAATGAAGCCGCTGAGGTAGAGATAAAGCTGTTAAGGCAGAGATAAAGCCGCTAAGGCTGAAATGAGGCCGCTAAGGCTGAAATGAGGGCCGGGGCCGAGAGCATAGATCCAAGCTAGGAACCGAAACCGTAGCTAGGGTTAGGTGAGGTAGAAGCCAGGATAGAAACCCAGGCTGTAACCGAGACTTGGAGCCATAGTTGAGAGTCGATACTCGTAGGCGTCATGGCCGAAGTCAAGATGTGGGAGAAGTCGAAACCGGAGTTGACTTAAGGCTGAAGTTGAGACCAAAACAAAATTGTCTGAATAAGCACTAATCCAACCTTATGCTTGGGTGCCGATGCGAAGCCGAGATGGGGTGCCGACGCGGGTTCAGGCTTGAGTGCCGATGTGGACTCGGACTTGAGTGCCGACGCTGAGTCGAGCTTAAGTGCCGATGCTGAGTCGGGCTTGGGTGCCGACGCTGGGTCAGGCTTGAGCTAAAGAAGCAAGATTGCTTGAAGACACTTGTTAGTGAAAAAGTAAATATTATTTTAGTAGACATGCTCAAGCTTATGATATATGTACATTTTACTGATAATACCGGCGGAGATTGTCCGCGTTCCAGGTGTGAGGGAGAGGCTTCCCATCCAATCCTTCGATCCGGTATGCCCCACGATGATGTGCATCGGTGACTCGATAAGGTCCTTCCCAATTGGGCGACAGCTTTTCCCCCTCCATGGGTTTGGAGACTTCGGCTCGTCTGAGGACCAGGTCTCCAGGGAGAAATGTTCTGGGGCGAACTCGGGCATTGTAATACCTTGCGATCCTTTGTCAGTAGAAAGCCATTTTGAGTCGTGCTTGATCGCGGACTTTTTCAACGAGGTTAAGGTTGGCTCTTAACTGGCTGGGATTGTCCTTCTCATCATACAATTGTATCCGGGGACTAGGGATGCCAATCTCCACCGGAATGACTGCCTCCGACCCGAACACAAGGCTGAAAGGAGTTTCTCCCATGGGGGTTCGAGGCATCGTGTGATACCCATAGCATGTTCGGAAGCTCCTCCACCCATCTTTCTTTGAAATCATCTAGACGTGTCCTAAGCCCTTGGAGGATAATCAAATTTGTTACTTCAGTCGCTCCGTTTGATTGCGGATGACCGACAGAAGAGAACCTCTGACATATGCCCAGTTCGGCACAAAACTTTCTGAAAGGAGCAATGTCGAATTGTCGACCATTGTCGGTAACAAGGGTATGGGGTAGTCCAAACTGGCATATAACAGACTTCCAAAAGAAGTTCCTCACCTTGGCTTCAATGATTTTGGCAAGTGCTTCGGCCTCTATCCACTTAGTGAAATGGTCGATGGCAATAAGTAGAAACTTCCACTGACCAGAGAATGAAGGGAATGATCCCAAAATGTCCATTCCCCATTGGGCGAAGGGCCATAGAGCCGATAGGGGGCTCAGCTGAGAGGTTGGCAGCCGTTGAATATTGGCATATCGCTGGCAGCTATCGCACTTTCGGACTAACTCGGCCACATCTCCCCATATGGTAGGCCAGTAGTAGCCTTGGCGTAGGGCCTTATACGATAACGCTCTGCCCCCCAAATGGTTTCCGCAAATACCCTCATAGATCTCACGGAGGATGTAGTCAGCGTCTGCAGGACCGACGCATTTGAGGAGAGGGTGAGAGAAGGATCTTTGGTACGATTGTCCATCGAGCACCAGGAACTTGGATGCCCACCACTTGAATAGCTTGGGTTCAACGGGGTCGACTGGGAAGGTATCATTGGTGAAATACTAGATATAAACATCTATCCAGGAAGAATCTTGATGGATTAGCATGGATTCTTCTACCACATCGATGCTTGGGGCTTCCAAATGCTCCACATAGGTTCTCCCCAAGGTCCCGTCGGCCGAAGTGGCTAGCCGGGACAAAGCATCAGCTCTAGTGTTCTCCCCTCGGGGGATGTAACTGACACTAAAGTGATCAAAGAAAGAGGCTTGTGACTACACCATACTCAAATAACGAGACATAGTAGGATCTCAAGCCTCGTACTCCCCCTTGATTTGACCAGGGATGAGCTGGGAGTCAGTGAAGACTCTAAGGCATTTCACCCCGAGCTCCCATGCCAGTCTCATCCCTAACAATAAGGCTTCATACTCAGCTTAGTTGTTTGTGGCCGAGAAGAGGAATCAGAGGGCGTACTCGGTCACAATACCATCCGGACTTGCTAGGATGAGGCATGCCCCGCTTCCTTGTAAATTTGATGCCCCATCCATGTGAAGGATTAAGTCCTTCCCTCTTCCCTCGATTGTGACGTCCAAGGGGTTTGCATGGGGCTCCTTTGGCTACTTCTCAGTCCAGGTGCACTCGACTAGGAAATCTGCTAAGTTATGGGACTTCATGGCCGACCTGGATCGAAACGATAGGTCGAATTCTCCCAGCTTGAGTGCCCACTTCGCCAATCGGCCAGAGGTATCAAGACGAGAGAGAATTGCCCTAAGTAGTTGATCTATGACCATCGCAATCGGGTGAGCTTGGAAGTAGGGCCTGAAGCGCTGGACGGAGATGATCAGAGCAAAGATAATCTTCTTGATTCTGGAATATCTAGTCTCCGCATCATGAATCACCTTATTGGTGTAATAAATTAGCTTATATATCCCATCGGCGTCCATGCGAACAAGCACGGAGCTGACAGCCTCGGGAGAGGCCGCAAGGTACAGAGAGAGCTCCTCACCGTCCCTCGGGTTGGACAACAATGGTAGAGTGGATAAGAACTCCTTCAACTCTTCGAAGGCTTTCTAGCACTCCTTTGTCCATTCAAAGCCGTTGACTTTGCACAACGCCTTAAAGAAAGGCAGGCACCTCTCTGCGGATTTGGACAAGAAACGGCTCAAGGCTACCACCCTTCCAGTCAAGCGCTGTACCTCCTTCTTGTTAACCGGGGACCTCATATCCAAGATGGCTCGAATCTTATCAGGGTTTGCCTCGATCCCACACTGCATCATGAAGCCCAGGAATTTGCCCGTTGTGACCCCGAAGGCACACTTGCGGGGGTTCATCCTCATCTGGTACTGACGGAGATTGCCGAAGGTCTCCGTAAGGTCGACAACATGGTCAGTGGTACAGATACTCTTGGTTAGCATGTCGTCCACATACACCTCCATGTTGCGCCCAACCTAGTCTTTAAAGACCTTATTCATCAGCCTCTGGTAAGTGGGCCCCGCGTTCACCTTGTAACAATATATGCCCTTCTTGGTCACAAATGAGGTAGCCTCTTCGTTCATCGGATTCATCTTGATCTGATTGTATCCCGAAAAGGCATCCATAAGACTGAGGGTCTCGTGACCGGATGTAGCGTCCACCAACTAGTCAATCCGAGACAGTGGGAAGCTGTCTTTGGGGCATGCCTTGTTGAGATCAGTGAAGTCCACGCACATCCTCCAACCCCCGCTAGCCTTGCAGACCATCACGACGTTAGCTAGCCAGTCGGGGTAGTGGACCTCTCGGATGTAGCCCACAGCCACCAGCTTACGAACCTCCTCGTCAATGGCCTTTTGTCGATCAGGGGCGAAGCTTCTCTTCTTCTGCTGGACGGGCCGACATCCTGGTTTGATATTGAGTTGATGGGTAATTACTTCCTCGGGGATACCCGGTATGTCGGACACTGACCATGCAAAGATGTTGGAGTTGGCCCACAAAAAAGCGAGAAGCTACTCGCATGCCTTCTTCGAAAGTAGCGCTCCAATCTGGACCATCCTCATCGGGTCATCCCCTAGTGGGAAGGTCAGTAGGTGCTCGGCCGGCTCCCTCTTATCCCCAAGTCATGGGAATCGAGCGATTTCGGTGCTGGTGCAGACACCACCCCCTGCGGGCTGGGGGCCATATGATAGCAAAGTGGTAGTAGATTCTGCTCCCCCCTCATCTTCCTGACTCATTCGCGGGTGGAAAACCTTACAAGCAATCTCTTGGTGGAGATGACAGCATTCAGAAGGTTCAGATCGGGCCTCCCGATGATGGCGTTGTAGGCTAGTGGGACCCGGACTACTAGAAAGTTCATGAAAACCATGCTATGACACTGTGACGTCCCGGCTGTGACTGGGAGAGTGATCTCCCCCTCGACCCTTACATAATCTCCAGTAAAATCCATCAAGGGTGTGGTGACAGGTCGAAAGGAACCATGAGACAAGTTCATCCAAACAAATGCATTGTAACTCAAAACATTAACTGAGCTCCCACTGTCAACTAAGATTTTCTTTACAGGGTGCTTTGCTATCGTCATAGACACAATGACGTTGTCATCACTCTTGCTAACTACCCCCTTTAGATCCCTTTTAGAAAAGAAAATTACAGAATCTAACCCCTCTTCGTGCGGCCTTTTAAAGGTGTTGCCTACCCCCTAGGAGATCATGGCCATCATCTTCTCCGTTAGAGTGTTGTCCGCACCAATCTGGGGTGTGGAAGGTGCCGACGGGCTCGGAGCAGTGGGTTCCCTCTTCGGACAAACTTACCCAGATGGCCCTGCTGAACGAGTTCTTCAATGGCTTTCTTCAGCAGGCGACAGTCCTCCATATCGTGGCCGTAGTCCCGATGATAGCGGCAGTAAAGTTCTTTGTTGTGGGGGACCCCTGGCCTCATGGAAGGCGGACATCGAAGATAGGGATCGCCCTCAATCTCCAACAGGATGTGGGATATTGGGGTGAGAAGTGGGGTAAAGTGCTCTTTGGGAACCAAAGCCCGGGGTCGATTTTTTAGGACGATGAGATGGCTCAGACTTTCTTGGCCGCACTTCTACAGGTTTCGGTTGGGCTGGCTTTTTGCCTGACCCCTTGTCGACTTCCCTTCTAGAGAAGTCCGCTTCATCGGCGCGGATATATTTCTGCGCTCGGCTCAGCAGCTCGACATAAGAGCCGGGAGGCTTCTTGTCCAGGGAATAGGTGAACCGAGAGGGACGGAGTCCCCGCTTCATGGCCAGAGTGGCCACGGAGTCCTCAAGATTGTAGACCTCGAGTGCATCCTCCTTGAACCGGGCCACGAAGTCCTTCGAGGTTTCGCCGCTTCTTTGCTGGATGGCAAACAGGCTATCAGCCACCCGAGGAATCTTTCGGCACGCATCAAAGTGGGTCAAAAAAGAACGCTCAAGCTGCCTGAAGGAGTTGATACTACGTGGTGGTAAACGGGAATACCACGCACGTGCGGCCTTCTGAAGTGTAGCTGGGAAGACAATACAAAAGAGAGAATCTGTTGCCCCATGGACCTGCATGAGGACCTTGTAGCTTTCCGATGATCCAGGGGCTCTGTGGTGCTGTCGTATGGGTCCAACTGGGGCAGACAGAATCGGAGTGGGATTGGCTCCTCCATAATATGGCAAGACAGTGGGGGCGGTGGTCGTAGTCCGCCCCATAAGGGTTGGTAATTCTGCGGCTGAGCTCCTTCAGCCACTGATGATACTCGTCTAATCGCTGCTCGGCCTGACGAGCGATCCGTCTGTCGGAATCTCCCTTCAAAGATTCAAAGGACGAATAGGGAGAAGGTCGCCGATGTAGGGAATGCACCTGCTCAGGCTCCTTCCCACTACGCCTTTTGGGAAGGTGGTCAAAGTGATGAAAAGAAGATCGTTGCCGCTTGGAGGTCTTCCGGCAATGAGATTTCGGGGATGCGCGGTGGAAGGCCTCCGGAGGGGTCCTGCCACGGTGAGACTGATTGGCTCCATGACCCTCCACGTAGGGCAGAGGGAGCTGAGGTGGCAATGGCGTAGTGATTGAACACTGCTCTTGTAGTCCCTGAACCACCGCCATCAGATCCTGAACCTGCTGGGTGAGTGCAGCAAGCCTATCAGTTTGGTTGAACTGCGGCTGCATGGGGGCAGAGCAAAGAGGTTGGCCTCTGATTGCTCAGCCCTCGGGAGGTGCCTCCCAGCATGACTGGTGGAGGCCTCCTGCGCACGTGTGACTACCATCTTCTTGCTTGCAGAGGTTGTGGGGTTGTAGGTACGTTGAATGAACGTCTGTGCTATGGCCCCCTTTCCTGGCATGCCAATCTGTTGCTGCTAGATCACTTCCTGAGAGCACCGAGTGAGGAGAAAGCTTCGGAGATCTTCTAAGAGTTGACAGGGGCTCCTTCTTTAGACGAAAACCCGCAATAAAGTCCCGGATCGGTGGTTCCAATGGGAACCCTTCGACGCTCTAGTTAGTGATCTGGAGAACATTATTCAAATATGAGTTAGTGTGAGAGTTCGATCCCCTTCCTCGTTATGAGTGAAGGTTTTTATACATGTGTGGAGGTCCCTCTTACCCTTCATGGTCGACCGTTGAATCACATTGTCCGTCAAAAGTGGCACCACGAGTAGTAGGTGGGCGCGTTGCTGCTAGACGTGCACGGTAAATAATGGTAACCGTTTGTAGTCTTAGAAAGAGTGGGTTAGTGGGCCACGTGGCAGCCCTGGGCGCTTGTTAGGTTGCTGGGAACCATATCCGGGGTTGGTTTAGCGGCCAAGGCTAGAGGCTGAGGACATGTCGAGGCCAAGGTGGGGCTCGAGGCTAAGGCCGAGGCTAAGCTCGGGGCCGAGGTGAAGCTCGAGGCTGAGGTGAAGTTCGAGGCCGGGGCCGAGGTGAAGTCCGAGGCCGAAACCGAGGCCAAGGCCGGGACTAGCTGCCAAATTATTATTTAGCCCCGAGAACCGTGCAGACCGTTACTCCACCGCCTGGGGGCATGATCAGCCACATCAACTTCTATTTAGTTTCTTGGTTAAACTTTTGCCATCTATATCCTAGTCATGTCTTGATAGGATGGTAGATCATAGTTTTTTTTGATATATGCTCTATACCAACGATCTACTAGAGTTCACATATTGGAAAAGTCTTGGTACACCGCTCTGGTGCAGCATGGCTGCATGGAGTGTGATGATTCACCCTCGTATGAGCCCATGCATCAGCAATGCGGGCCTCGGTGCGAACCCATGCGCGGGTTAATCACTATGTTCGGTGCAAGCCATGCGGGGGCGATTTACAAAGATTTTTCCTCTCATATTTGGAATGTTCTTAGTCTCAAGCTTGAAGACTCACTCCTAACCTAGACATTGGGCCGGTCCTTGGTCATAACCTTCCCTGTAGCCTTTAGTCACCAAGTCTCTTTTTTCTTGTTTCGGTAGTTCTGGCCTAGGCTTTTCATCCCCCTATGAACGTTTAGGGAGTAAGCCATGATATTGAGAGGTAAGAGGACCCTTGTGTATAAGACATGGTAGTTGAACTTTATGCTAAGCTTATTGAGCAATCCCACTTCTTGATACCTTACTTCGAATCTTTCTTTTAAGATTTGTTGACCTGATTTCTTTCAGCCTTTATTGTTTATGTCTGAATAATAAGGGGATTAGAATTTTGCTTAACAATGTTGATGGTCAAAGCTTCTATTCCGATATCCTTTTCCTTGATTTCTTTAGAGGATGATCTTCCAAGGATGGCTACCTAGGTTTTCTTGCCATAGGATTTTTCCTTGCAATTGAAGCAGATTTGCTTGTTTGTAGACCCAATCAAGAACTAGCTCCATTATTTTATCTTTTAAAATTTCTATTTTTGGTTGGCCCAAGATTCAGTCTTATCCTCTATATCTTCCAAGATAAGCTAGAACCTCTTTCTTGACTAGTTTTGATAGATCCAAAGTAATTATATTGATTTGAAGGTTCTTTGGAAAAGGATTTTGATCTAGGTTTTTTCATCTTCTTAAAAAACTTGATCTTTCATACAGGGATCGCCTCCTGAATAACATTTCAGAAAATAAGACAATTGTTAGTATGATGTGACTAAGCATTAAGTTTTTTCTTTAATTTTTTCAAATAAATGCCACTTGAAGTGAAAATTTCAGCAGAGATAAAATCGC
This sequence comes from Calamus simplicifolius, assembly GCA_900491605.1. Taxonomy (NCBI): domain Eukaryota; kingdom Viridiplantae; phylum Streptophyta; class Magnoliopsida; order Arecales; family Arecaceae; genus Calamus; species Calamus simplicifolius. Next base: position 38,436 of record UESW01002430.1, read on the forward strand.
TACTCCAAGTGATGATTTCTACTAAAATCGCCACTCCAAGTGTCGATTTCTACTGAACTTTGGAGCAAAATTTTGTGCTTTTGAATAATTAGTGTTTTACCAAAATATTTTTCTACATTTTAAATATGACCTTGACATCCTTCCTCCATGGCTCTCATTACAAGCAATATTTTAGCATAAGCAATACAACCCATCATTGATGATTAGATGCAACCGAACTTCTATTCATCCTAATGATGTAGAAGCATTCATATGCTTCTTTTCTTTCAAGCTAGCCAAATAAGCCTTGCCACATAAATGACATTTTCTTTTGGCTACATGCTTCTTAATGCCCTTCATTTGCTTGGTTGCTTTGGCTTTTGGGCTTTATTTTTTCTTCAAAGTTCAAATGCCTCTTGCGATGATTTATAAATATAATAATATAATGTTATAAAATAATATTATAATTTATAAAAAAAGTATTATAATAATAAATAATATAAATTTATCATGGTTACAAAATATATTAGAGTTAGTTTTTATATTATATTTCATGATTTTAAAATTTTATGGTAAAGCAAATGCAAAAAGTTTAATCATAGATTATATCCAAAAATCTGAGTTGTATTCGATTGATTTTTGATTTTTAGTATTCGAGAATATGTTTGGTTGGTATTTTTGAAAACTATTTTTTTTTTGATAAAGGCACTAGCGAATCGCATGGAGATAGGGAAGAAGATGAATCCATGAATTTTCAACGTTTAGAGAACAAAAAAAAAAAAAAATTGAAGAAAATGTAACTTCGATATTTTTAAATTTATTTAGATTTTTAAAATCATTTCAAAAAAATATTTTTAAAAATAATTGAACCAATCACATATTTTACACTATAAGTTAGATTTTTTATTTTTGAAAACAAGAAATTCAATCCAAAATCGCTCCAAACGGCCCGAGGATCATTAATCCAATGCAAGATCCCGCGATGATTTATTTCATTTGGCTCACCGACATAGGGCTTCGGATTCGGGTCAACACCGCCATCGAGCGCTCCTCTTCTTTCGTTTTGGCTTTTAAACCCGAAAAAACTCGGGAGCGCCTGCTCGGGAGGCTGTCCACGATAGCCTTTTCTCTCCCCCGCACCGCCGCCGCCGCCGCCGCCCCGCCCTCTTTCGAAATGGAAACTGCGGATACCATGTGGAAACCGGATTCGACATCGTTGCCTTCACCTCTTGGTCGGATTATGAACACGCTTCTGAGCTCGCGCCCTCGTCACCTTGAATCAGCCATCTCCAGCATCGGCTCTTCTCACTCCTCGCGAAGTGGCTCCACCGGTTCGTCTCGTTTCGGTCCCTTTCAAGAACTAGGGTTTCGATTCTTGGGCCTTGTTTTGATGCGTTTGGCTTTGTGCAGGTATCTTGGATGATTCGCTTTGTTATCTGCGGAGACATGCCCAGGAGGCTGTTAAGAAAGGGGAGCCGTTGGATCAGATTTTAGTTCCTATGATCGAACATGTAAGAGAGTTCTCTAACCCCTCATCCCTCATCAGGTCTTCTGTATTTCACCGTTGCTGTGTTTGTTGTGATTGGTTTTGGTGATTTAAATAATAAACCATCAAGCCCAAAGGTCGATCAATTGAAAAGGACTGGTAAATAATGATGTCGAATGGTAGATGCAAGATTTTTACAAATTCCATAGAAAGTAAATTCATTGATATTTTACTTTCAGTTTTCTTAATTTCCACGGCATAACTTACATCTAGAGCCAGCAAGCATATCCGCTTAGTGTCTATAATATAATACTCTTAATCATCATGGAATTTAATCAGTGGTGACACATGGGAAATGGATTTTTAATTTTCTGGCATGGTCTGGAATAGCCATGATGCATGATAAATTTGTAACTGATTTGACTTGAAAAACATGACACCTATGATCGGTGAAGTGCCTGAAATTGCTGAATTTAGTTGTCACGACACTTGGAGATCAGTGGATGCTAGTTTCTGTTGAGCTATGGCTGACCTTTTAGATTTTCTAGTTGAAAGGTGCAACATTAAATTAAATAAGAACTAATTTTTTGGTTCAAGAATTTCTTAACCTTTGGAAATGGATTGTCATGCATGGTGAAGATAAGTTTAAGACCTGAAATTGAAGAATGAAGATCCTTTGAAGCTAAGGGATTCTATAAGATCCTGCATTAGATAGGAAGGGTTTTGTGGTAACGTTCAGAATCTCAGTTTTGGTTTCATTTGGAACTCTGGAGTTTCAATTTTGTGCTAATTTTGTTTCCAGTTATCATGAAATATATAGAGAAAAAAGCCTAAAAAGAGAATCACAGAAAGTAAAATTCAAGAAAATTCTAGAAGAGTTTAGTTTTGGGCATCATTTTGGCATACACTTTGCTTTCTAGGATTTTTATATGTGTTGTTTTGGTCGCTTCAGATTGAAATCAGTTTTCTTTAGATATAATATGTACGAAACAATCATAATATTATGACATTTCCATTTATATCAAGTAGTGATATTAGAAACCAACTACTAATTATAAACTAATAGAGATGCATGATTTTAATTAAATGTACCTCCTCCATGCTACATGCTGTTGCAAGGTGGGTGTCACAAGTATCTCTAGTTGTCATCTTTAATGCCAGAGCTTACTGACATATCCTAAATGTTATTATGGTAAGAGATGCTTTTGCTGTGGCTGCTATTGCTTTCCTGCAAAGTAAGTCATAGAAGTACTAGACCTGCACCATCCATAATCACATCCACAATTTCTGAAGTAGTCTGACTTCCAAACTTCTTGGATCAACCACCAGAAAGTTTAAAAGCAACCAATTCAAGAACCTCCTGTGCCTTTATCTATGTTATAGGATTTTGGTAGGTTCAATTTGGAGGTCAAAACACTTCTATAAACTTGTTGTTTGGGTCTTTTTATAGTTCAGTCTATTTGTATTAATTTAGAGGTAATTGTCAAAATGAAAGATGGTCGTCTCTATTGGCTGCACCCCCATATTTTTTTTTCTTTTGCTGTTGTATCCCTCTTGGAGTTTCAAGAAGGCCCTAAAGGAAACTTGGTTGGTGTGCTGAAATTAGCTGAAACCTTTCTTAGTTAACTCCTACTTGGATTCGGATAACTAGGAGAAACAATGCATTTGCTAGGAATTTTTCGGTTTTCAGTTTCTAATTCAAGGAATTCTAAAGGGACTTAACAATGCATCTAAAGTTTCTCACCATAAGTCCTTTGAGCGGTCTTATGAGTGGCCAAAAATGTCATAGATCCACTGTGCTTTTTGAGAACAAAAATGTCATAGTCATATTTATGCCAGACCTAGCTTGCACTTGTCTGGCTCTCTTGTTTATCCATTTCTTTGTTTCTCCATTTTTTTCATTTTTTTTGGGTCTAATCCTTCACTGTATTTTTCTTCTTGATCATGCATATTGCTGAGAATGAATTTATTTGTTGCAGGCTTGCAGTTATTTTATAATCAGATTTTCTCTGAAAATGATTTTAGTTAAATGATCATAGACATGATTAGTTATTCTTCCCCCTTTTTTTCTTCAATTAAGGTCCAGGTTAATTTCACCATTTTAGGAAACTTGCATTTCATCTTGGGGTCTCAAATATCATAAAACAATTTTATTGTATTTTTCATATTCTCTAATCCTTCGGAGATGCTTGCAATACTTATTCACTTCCCATTTATTTGTAACATCTTAATAACCAATGTCAGTCCTATTTCTAAATAAGCTAGAAAGCACATTGAGTTAATAACTAAAAAACATTGGAAAAACCTTTTTGTCTAGTGTTCTCATATGCTAACTGGGTACCTTAGCATGTATCCAGGCCAAGCTTGACCTAAACTCTAAGTTTTAAGCTTTATTCTTTTCTCTTTTTCCCAAAGTTTAGTCACTTTTATGAGAGGCTGGAGATAGTATGTTTTGCCACCTATTCAGGCAATGGTGGATGAGTGATCAACAATAGGGTTGTATGTTATGTGCATTGGGCTGTAGATTCTCTTAGGCTCAGCATGCATTATTGAACCATTGGCTGAAGCTCAGCCTGGTCTATACTCAACGAAATACATGTTGCTGAAGTTCAGTCTGATGACATATGGCCTAAAGCTAAGCTTGGTTAGCTTTGGCAAGCAAGCTTGCTGGGTTGCCATTGAGCTAACCAAAATTTAAGTCAATTTTGTTAATAAATTCTAAATTATATAGAATGAGTACAAGATATTAGGTATCAGATTTTGTATTTGATTGGATTTAGGTATTGTGGGATCAGCATTCTGACATATTATAGCATTCAAAGTGCATAAATTCTTTGAAAACTATGATCTAAAAATGCTCGGTGGGTACCATGTCAGGTGAATGGTCGGTGCAATGGCAGATGACTTGGCCTGAAGTTAGGCATGTAAAATATACTGTTGTTTCTTTTGCAAAATCTGTTCAATGATGATTGATAATCAATATAATCATTTGTAATTTCTGTTAGAACTTAATAACTATAGAATAACCATCAATCATTGTTTTACTTGTTGGGTGAAAAGGCCAATCTGACTGTATAAGGATAGAGCACAGCGAATGTTATAACCTATAATACAACCAAAAGCCAGAGGGGGAGCAAAATGGTAGCAGGAAAGTAGGCTTTGTTTAGCCGCCAAGAGAGGAGTGAGTTAAGCAGAACATAAGCAGAAAATGGGGGAAATATAGAAACATTGAGTAAAAACAACTAATCTTTCCTCCAACAAACATCAATGTCTCTTTTCTCCTTTTAGCCACTAAAGGAGTAAGATAAAGAGGCAACAAAAAACATAAGAAAAGAAAATGTAGAAAATGTTTAGTAGTTGACAAGGTTTGTCATATTGGAAATCTGTACCGAATCGATATGGTCAGCATGGGATGCTGAATCAGGCTAATTCGGATGGTTTGGCTCGGCTTGGTTTGATTTGGTTTGGTTTGGTATTATGGTATGCTAGTATGGGATCAGTATAGGTGGTTCGGTTTGGTTTGGTGTGCCTGGTTCAAGAGTGTTTGGTTAATCCTATTTTAAACTATGCATCAACTATGTGTAAATGTACCAAATATTGAAAAGACACATTTTAAAATGCATAGATCATGATCATTAATGTAGACTCTAATTGATATATCCTATCATGTATTCCATCATTCTAGCACAATTGGTACAATCCATTTTTGTAACCACCTAATGATTAGGTAGGAGACCACCAAAACAAAAGATTTTTTGGAGTCCAGGAAATCTTCGAGGTATGTATTATGGTAAACAATTTGATCTCCTACCTAGATGACCCATCAATATTTTTAACTATCAAAGATATAACAACCCTTTTCTTTCTTTGTTATGGCAAGATTTTGGTGTGTAATTTATCTCGTGTGTCTAGGCATGCTTGTGGGCATGCAAGCAAGAACAAGTAGATCCATACAAGTTACATGAATGATGAGCAGCAGTGGCTGCCACTGCTAGCAAGCTTTGGCAGGTGACAATACAAGAACAAAAGCATAAGAAGCAAATGTAAGCCAGGCTACCAAACAACAAATATGTATATATATTAAAAGGCCCAAAGGCCAAATGCAATTTGAGAAAAAGAAGAAAAAAGCAGAAGAGGAAGAAGACAAAAATACAGCCAGCAAGCACGTGATGAAGAAAGAAAAAAAAAAGGAAGCAATGAATAAGAGGACAA
>UESW01002430.1:54107-118177 GCA_900491605.1 Calamus simplicifolius
TTACAAATATTTTTATTAATATCATTTTTTTATTATTATAGACTGAGCAGGAGGGCGGAGATCCTGGTGAGTTTCGTCTATTCAGGGCGACACACACCAGGAGGGACGGCTCCTGGGTCGATACGCGATCACGGGAGGTTGCGGTAAGAAATTAGATTTATGTAGTATCTGTTTAATTTTTAAAATTTTATTTCTAGAAATTTATTAACTCATTTATTATTGATTTCATAATTTCAAGGCACGAGTCGACGAGCTTCGATCCCAGGCATCACAGGTCGACTCTACTGATGGGGAGACGCCCGTCGAACTCTCAGCAGATGAGAGTCGACGTGTGTTTTTGGAGGCTGTTGGTGCCCAGCCACGAGACCGCAGGGTCTATGGTATGGGCACTAGAGCTTCTACATTTTTTCCCCATCAGGCCTCCAGCTCGCGAGTTCCTGCTGATCTTCCTCCCGAGCGTTTAGAGGAGCTTCGCAGATCTATTGCAGAGGAGCTTCGCCAGGATTACGAGCAGGATTTTGAGGATCGTATGCGAAGCCGGGATCAGGAGGTTGCTGACATGCGAGATCGAGGCCGGGATCAGGAGGTTGCTGACATGCGAGATGAGATGCACTATTTGCGGGATATGGTTAGACGCTTGTCGCAGAGTCTTCAGCCTCCACAGCCTCCACAGCCTTCACGTGATCATTCAGATTCTTGATGTATTTTTTTTTTATGTTGTAAAAACTTTTAAATTTTAATATATAAATTATTTTTTGAAATTTATTATTGTTTGGATTGAGTGAAAAATGTTTGTATCAATATTTAGATTTAACGAAATTTTATTAATCGTTTTAATTTTTAATCATTTAAATATTTTTTAAAAAAAATTTTCGACGCTCTGCGACGCATAAAAATGCGTCGCAAATTTAAAATTAAATTTTTTTAAAAAATTAATTATTAAATATTGCGACGCAATTTATTGCGTCGCAATATTTAAAATTAATTTTTAAAAATTTATTAATAAATATTGCGACGCACCAAATTGCGTCGCAATATTTAAAATTAATTTTTAAAACAAAAAAATTATTATTAAATATTGCGACGCATTTATTTGCGTCGCAATATTTAATAAAAAATTTTCTGTTTTAAAATTTAATTTTAAATATTGCGACGCAATTTGGTGCGTCGCAATATTTATTAATAAATTTTTAATTTTTAAAAATTAATTATTAAATATTGCGACGCAATAAATGCGTCGCAATATTTAATAATTAATTTTTTTATAAATTTAATTTTTATTATTGCGACGCATTTTTATGCGTCGCAGAGCGTCGCAATTGCGTCGCAATATTGCGACGCAATTGCGACAAAAGAGTATTGCGACGGGGAGTTGAGCGACGCCATCATTGCGTCGCTATTGCGTCGCTAAACATGGTATAGCGACGCAATAGTGACGCATTTTGGCGTCGCAATATTTTAAATTTCTTGTAGTGATCGCCGATCGGGATTAGGGCTTGGATCGATCGCAACCGTCGGATCATCGCCGATCAGACCGATCGCAACGGTCCGAGATTGGTCGTCGCCGACCAGGATCATGGCTTGGATCGATCACAACCGTCGGATCATAGCCGATCGGATCGATCGCGACGGTCGAAGATCGGTCGTCGCCGATCGAGATCAGGGCTTGGATCGATCGCAACCGTCGGATCGTCGTCGATTGGACCGATCGCAATGGTCCAAGATCGATCGTCGCCGATCGGGATCAGGGCTTGGATCGATCACAACCATCGGATCGTCACCGATCAGATCGATCGCAACGACCCGAGATCGGTAGTCGCCAATTGGGATCAGGGCTTGGATCGATCGCAACCGTCGGATCGTCGCCGATCGGATCGATCCAATAAATTATGTTAAATAGCGATACATTAGCGATGCAATAAATCAAAAAATTAAAAAATAATTTTAATTTTGCGACTAATATTTTACGTTGCAATATTGTTTAAAAAATTATAAAAAAATTAAAAATAAAAAATTGCGATGCAACCATATGCATCGCAATGATTTTAAGAAAAAGTAATTTTTATCAAATATAATTATCAAATAGAAATATTACGATGCAAATCTGTGCGTCGTAAATATTTTAAAAAAAATTAAATTATGTTAAATAGCGATGCATTAGCGATGTAATTACTAGAAAATTTTAAAAAATAAATTTTAATTTTGCGACGCATCTATTGCGTCGCAATATTTTTAAAAATAAATGTTATATAAATTAAAATAAAACAATGCAATGCAACCATATGCATCACAATTATTTTAAGAAAAATAATTTTTACCAAATATAATTATGAAATAAAAATATTGCGATATAAATCATTGTGTTGCAAAGTTTTAAAAAAATTAAATTATGCTAAATAGAGACGCAGTAGCGACGCAATAAACCAGAAAATTAAAAAAAAATTATTAACTTTGCGACGCATCTATTGCGTCATGATGTTTTTTTAAAAAAAATAAATGTTATACAAAATTAAAAAAAAATATTGCGACGCAACCATATGCATCGCAATTATTTTTAGAAAAAAATAATTTTTATCAAATATAATTATCAATAAAAAAATTGTGATGCATTAGCGACACAATTTCCCTGAAAATAAAAAAAAAATTCCTGTCGATCAATGCCGCCAAATTAGCGACTCATTAACGACACAATTATTTGCATCGCTAAGGTTCCCAGAAAATAATAAAAAGATAAATTAGCGACAGATTAGCGACGCATAATTGCGTCGCTAATCCATAATAATTTTTTTTAAAAAATAGCGAGGATTTAGCGACGCAAAATTACGTCGCTAAACCCTAGTATATAATCTAAGTCGCGCCTGGCCCCCCGCCCTCTTCTTCTTCCTCTTCTAACCCTAATCCGCGCCATCCCCCTCCTCCGCCTCCCCCCGCCCTCTCCCCCGGCGTTAGGAGCCATCGGCGGTAGCCCCCCCCTCCCCTGGCGAGGTAAGCCCCTCTCCCCCACTCCCCTCCCCCACCCCCCTACCCTCCCGTTTCCATGAGGCCATGGCCATGGCGGCGGCCGTGGCCGTCGTCTCAGGCCACGGCCGCCGCCGTGGCCGGCGATGGCCTGGCCATGGTGGCCAGCCACCGTTTAAAAAAAAAAAATTTTGGGGTGGTGGGGTTTTTCCCCCACCCCCCCGCCCTCCCGTTTCCGTGAGGCTACGGCCATGGCGGCGGCCGTGGCCATCGTCTCAGGCTACGGCCGGGGTCACCGCCGTGGCCGGCGGTGGCCTGGCCACGGTGGCCAGGCCACCATTTAAAAAAAATGAAAATGGGGTGGAGTTTTCCCCCACCCCTGAGGCGCCGGCCACGTTGGCGGCTGTGGCCGGCGGTGGCCTGGCCACGGTGACCAGGCCACCATTTAAAAAAAATAGTAATTACATAATAATGGTTTTGCATTCATGTTTTAAACCATTACATGTAGAATTTGAATTAAAATGTTCAGCTTATGCATCAAGTTGGAAAAATTGATGTTATTAATTTAAACAATCCATTTTTTGATCACTTAATGCGTTAAAGTATCTAAATCTTATTATTTTTTTATGTATAAATGTTTAGAAATAGTACATCATATTCAATGATTTAGATTATTAATGATCATCATTATTTAATTAAAATTATTATTATTATGTTTATGTTTCATATCCAATAACATGTTTTAGGCTACTATGTCATCTTAGTTAAGGGTAAAAAAAGACCTAATTCTATTATTAGGGTTTCTTTTAAGCTGTTTATGCAATAATATATGTGCATTTGTAGTTATTTACAATTGTTATGTCTTGATTATTTACATTCTGCTTCAAATTGAATGATGCATTAAATTATGTAATGCTAGAATAAAAGTCTTATTGTAGTTTTATTTAATTTTCAATAATAATTTAGCAGGTTCAATGATTTATATTTTAGACTTCACAAACATTTATATTGGACATAATAATCTTAAGAAGTCAGTTATATATATATAACACTATTCCTCTATATGTATAATTGACAAGAATTTATGAATAACAAGCATAAGTTCGATTGTCTTCGAATTTCCATATTATTAATCACAACACTATAATTTAGACCCGTTTGAGAAATTGTAAGACTTAGTCTTGTAAATTCTCAAATTGTCCTAGTGGACAGTTTGAGAATATTTTTTGCGATATGTTAGTCTGCTATTAATCATTGTTGGTTGAGATTGTGGTTTGTATTTGCTTTTGTGTTCTCCTAGTGTGGCATATATGCCACACATTTAGGAGAACATATGGGGAAATGCTGCTGAAATTTCAACGTAAACCATCGATGATAATTAATAGCAGAATAACATATCACGAAAAATATTCTTGAATGGGATAGGGCCTTACCTTTTAGACATGGAGTGAAGGTGGAATTAATTTAGGATAATTGATTGCTTGTGAAGTCCGATGATTGAACGGACCGCATTGCGGCCCGGCCCGAAACCAATCCCTAGCATTATGCCTGGCATGAACCTGTGCCTCGGTCCTTGCTAGCACGTGGCAAGGATCGTAGCCATGGCCCGGCCTTGCAGGGTAGGGACCTTAGTTGTGTAAAGAAAATTGGTTTAGTTATAATGATTTAAGTAGTTGTTATTTACCTTAGTTGAGTAAAAGAATAATTTAGTTATATATTGCAAATGCTAATATAGTTTTATTGTGGTTTCCTTTAATGGTATACCAGAAACTGTATAAGTCGGTCAAAAATGAGCGGGGCTCGCTCGTGGATGTATGCAAGGATAAAAGATGGCTTGCTTAATCCAGATTTTCTGAATGGATTGGAAGAATTTATCGCATTTGCATGTATCCAACCTGAATGGATGGATGGGCCTAGGATTAGGTGCCCATGCAACTTCCACAGGTGTCAGAATAAAGCCTACAGAGATGTTGAAACTGTTAAGGTGCATTTGTGTAAAAGGGGTTTGTTCCTGATTACGATATTTGGTACTGTCATGGTGAACCGGAGGAAATTCTGGTAGCTGTTACAATCCAACAAGTGTCAATTCCCGAAGATGAACCATTTGTGAATGCAGCACGTTATTACATCCTAATGAACTGTAGAGGAGTCGATCCATATATTGAGTAAGTGTATACTTCAATGCTTAATTGGAACTTCTAATTTAAATTATAGTATACCATAATATTTAATTGCTAACATAAGTTTTAATCTTTATCATCCCATAAGGATGTATTGTGATAGACAACGACAGATGAATCCCGACATCAGTCAAGTTGCAATTGGGCAGAAGTTAGAAACGGAGTTCGCTTACTAGTTTTATGAATTTATGAGTAGTACACTCAATCAATTTCAATAATGGCTTTTATTTTTGAATTGGTTGTGAATAGCTTATTAATTTATAGGTAAACGGTCCATGGTCCACAACCGACAATATTTTAATTAAATGTCTATCGCAATGGCCATTGAAGACCATAATAACCTCTACTGGCTATTTTGTTAATGGGTACAAATTTCAAATTGAAGGATTAGCAGCTTCAAGAGGCATGCAAAACTGGGGCGTGTGTGTTAAAGGAAAAGTGTTGGAGAAAATATGCAGGATTATTATGGAAAGTTAGTAGAGGTGGTTGAAGTTTAATATCCCGGTTGGCCTATGAAACGAACCGTATTGTTTCGTTGCGATTGGTTCGATCCGACAGTTCCTGTAGGCAAAAGGGTTCATAACGACTACAATTTGGTTGAAGTGAACCATCGACGAAGATTGCAGAAATATGAACCATTCATCCTTGCATCCCTAGCTCAGCAAGTGTTTTACTGTGGATATCCAAGTTCGCGCAATGACAAGCGAGATTGGTGAGCTGTTTCTAAAATCGTCCCATGTTCGACAATCGTATTAGAGAAGAGTTCATCAAGTCAATCAGCCGAGTGCCCTGCATTTCAAGAGGATGAGATGGAAATGCATGCAATTGAGGACGACACAAGGGCTCCTGAAACGTCACTTAGAGATCCAAATGGTGATGTCCAAGAAATTGCAGATGCAAATGTTCGGTTTCCTTCCGATGATAATGAAACTGAATCGCAGTCCGATATGGCATCGGATATTGAACCAACATTTCATGAAACAAATGACACTGATTAAACATAGAGGTTATTTTAAATTCAACTTTATTTTATAAGTGTTAAATTTTTGCATAGTCAATCGTTAATCGTAATTTAATTGCATGAATCTTTAGTATTTTCAGTATGACGGGCAGAGGTAGATCTACCAACGACATACGGAGAGAGCAGGGATGTAGCCCTGCTGCATCAGATTACATGAGCTTTGGAGATGGAGAGTTCGGATCTCCATACATCGCACAGCCTTCGATCTCTCCACCAGTCGGCAGTGATCCTGCATTGGTATTACCATCAGCCAATCGACACATACCTCCGAGAGTTCTTCCACCATCGATCGCACCGTACTTCGACTGGATGCTCAGAGGCTGTAAGTATATACTAATTAAAAATATATGTTTATGTTTTTAAGTTAATTACTTATAAACATGCATTTTTTAACAGATTTATTGAGCATCATCATGTATCGAGCCATATCAGCTCCGTATTTCAGAGGCGATCCTAGTGGCTACGATTGGCGCCACATATCTGTAGCCACGAGGGAGTTTTATTTTTCTGAGTTTCAGGTAAACTTATTAAATACAATTTAACACTAATATAAAATTTCTTAATCTTCATAAATTCTGAAACTAACTATTTATTTTAATGCAAAAAAAGTTTACGTGGGACCCTGCCAGCCATGATGCCATTAGGGCAGCATGGGAGGCTCTTACGGGACGCCGATACTCCGACATGCTTCATCGTTGGAGGTCATCGGGTCACCGTCCTATGCATATGCCAGAGGGTATTTGGCACGAGTGGCAGCAGGCCTGGCAGTCCGATGGCTAGCGCAGGAGGTCCGCATTAGCCAGCACGAACCACCGATCCGAGAGGGGCGGTCCTGGCACGGGTTTCTCCCGCCACACTTCGGGCTCCATTTTGATTCAGGAGCACAGACGCCGTATGGTAAGAAAACATAAATAATTTAATTACTAATTTAGTTATTTACAAATATTTGCATTAATATCAATTTTTTTATTGTTATAGTCTGAGCAGGAGGGCGGAGATCCTAATGAGTTTCGTCTATTCAGGGCGACACACACCAGGAGGGACGGTTCCTGGGTCGATACGCGATCACAGAAGGTTGCGGTAAGAAATTAGCTTTATGTAGTATCTGTTTAATTTTTAAAATTTTATTTAGAGAAATTTATTGATTCATTTATTGTTGATTTTATAATTCAAAGACACAAGTCGAGAAGCTTCGCTCCCAAGCATCGCAGGTCGACTCCACTGATGGGGAGACGCCCGTCGAACTCTCAGCAGAGGTGAGTCGACGTGTATTTTTGGAAGCTGTTGGTGCCCAGCCGCGAGACCGCAGGGTTTATGGTCTATGCACTAGAGCTTCTGCATATTTTCCCCATCATGCCTCCAGCTCGCGATATTCTGGTGATATTCCTGCCAAGCGTTTAGACGACATTCGGAGATCTATTACGGAGGAGGTTCGGCAAGACGTTCGTCAGGAGGTTCGGCAGGAGTTCGAGCACGAGTTCAAGTAGCGTATGCGAGGCCATCAGGAGCTTGCAGACATGCGAGATTAGATGCATCAGTTGCAGGATATGGTTAGCCGCATGTCGCAGGATTTCCAGCCTTCACGTGATCGTGCAGATTCTTGATGTATTTTTTTTTTAGTTTTATATTTTGTACATGAAAACTTCAAAATTTTAATATATTAATTATTTTTGGAAATTAAATGATTATTTTTTGGATCAATATGAGTGAAGAATGTTTCGATCAATATTTAAATGTAACGAAATTGTATTAACTGTTTTAATTTTAATATTTTATTTTTTAAAAAAAATTAATTAGTGACGCATTAGCGACTGAAATTGCATCACTAATATTTTTAAAATATTATTATTAAATATTACGACGCAATGACCTGGTGTCGCAATATTTTTAAAAAAATTTAATTAGCGATGCATTAGCGACTGAAATTGCATCGCTAATATATCTAAAATATATTATTATTAAATATTGTGACACAACTAAATGCATCGCAATATTTAATAATAATAATTTAAAAATATTAGTGATGCAATTTAAGTCGCTAATGCATCGCTAATTATTTTTTTTAAAATTAATTAATTAATTAGCGACGCAATTGTAACAAGGTTTTTCGTCGTAAATATTTTTAAAAATTTATTTTTAAAATTAACGACGCATGTATGTTGCGTCGCAATATTGTGACGTATTTAATTGTATCACAGAGAGTCGCTGTTAAGCAATACAATTGCGACAAATTGAGATTGCGACGACATTCGTAGCGACGCCAAAATTATGTCGCTAATGCATCACTATAGGGTGTTTAGCGACGCATTAGCGACGCATTTGGGCGTCGCTATATTTAAATTTTCTTGTAATGTTTAGTACTCAAAAAGAAGAGATGAAGGCTGAGATTGACAATAGTTTGATGAATTTAAGATAAATGTTTTATTCTTTGGATGAGAGAGTTAGCAAAATTGAATCCACCCTTGGAGCCTCCGCAGGGTCTTTGAAGAATGATCTCAAGAATATTTTTGAAGAACTTAAAGATATTGGAGGTGATTCAGAAACATATTCCCAATGCAATGCTGAGTTACAAGAGAAGATCATTGTTGCATATGGATTCTTTGATAGGAGACTAAATGAATTCATTGCTACTCAAAGAGAAGGGATGGGCAAGATTTTAGAAGAACTCAAAAGGAGATTTGGGATTTGATGTTTATTTGCTTTAGTTTGACTATTAAAGGGAAGACAAGATGTTAAATTAAGTATCATAGGGGGAGCTACTTCATTCAGGGGGAACTTACCTATGAGAACTAAATATTTGAGAAAATTGATTTGAAACTCTTATTGTTTAATTATGCATATACTCAATGTTTTTTTAATCATCAAAAATGGAGAAATTGTTGACCCAATTATTGATTTTGATGATTAACAAAAGACATAAGTATATTCACTATATTTCTAACAGATTTAATAAGTGTTTCAGGGATTAAAAAGTTTAATCAATCAAAAGGATTAAAGGAATAAGTTTTGAATCAAATTTTAAAGGAATTTTTCAAAGTTCAAAACTTAGAGTCGACACCCAAATAGTCAGAAGCCGACCCCAAGGCGTATTAGAAGATTTCTGGATTTTTGGCTTGGTCCGGAGTCGACAACCAGAGTTTCGAAGCCGACTCCAACCTGAGATACAGAGAAGTGTATTCTATTTCAGTTTCTGGAGCCGACACCTAGAATTTGGGAGCCGATACCTGAGAGTTCGGGAGCCGACACCTGAGTTTCTGGAGCCGACTCTAACCTGAGAACAAAGAACGTATTTTTATGGATATTTCAGGAGCCGACACTCTTAGATTTCGGAGTCGACTCCCGAAAGCGACGAGCCGACACTTAACTTTCTCGGAGCCGACTCCTCAACAACTTTTTGTTTGCTATTTTTGGACACCCGATCTGGAGCCGACACCTAAAAAGTTAGAGCCGACTCCAACCTGTCAGGAATAGATTTTTTCAGGTGTCAGATCAACTCCAATGGTAATATTTTTTTACCTAACTTCTAACAGCTATTTCTTTTTGTGTAGAAGTATCCAAGCATCTCATAACAGCTATACTTTCCACCTAACCTTGGATTGAAGACTATAAAAAGGGGGATATCCATCCGTTTAAAAATATAGAGAAAAATACAAAAATATAAAAAAAAAAGAGAGAAATCAAAAAAGAAAAACTCTGAGCTTAAGTCCATCAATCCCAGAGAGTTCAAAGAGAAATCCATAAGCTTCTCAAGATCAAATCAAGGAGATTTTCAACGTTAGAAGAAAGAAAGAAAAAGCCCCAAATCCTCAACTTCTCAACTACAACTTTCAGTGAAGAATCTGAGCTGAGACCCTGATTCAATCTTCCAAAGGAGAAGAGGAATAGAAGAAAAGAAGAAAAGCTTGCTTTCAAAATGCTTCTATCAGGCTTTCCTATCCTTGTTTATTTATTTGCATATTTGCTCATTTAAGGAGCTGTTTTGTATTCTAAACTCTATTTTCCATTTGTGTTTGCTAATTCAATCAAGGGATTGAAATAATGGAGGTAGTATATCTCGGGACAAGCTAAGGATAGCTTGTGGTTGGGTTTTATGCTGGTAAGCCCGGTAAAACCAGCTGGGTTCGTTGTGATCCCGGGGGAAACAATAAGTTTGAGTTGTGAGCATGTAAAACAACTCGGCTATAATCAAGTGGATTATAGTGTGGGCCCAAGTGCTACTTGGGAGTGGACGTAGGTGTTGGATACACCGAACCACTATAAAATTTTTGTGTTTGTCGTGCTGTCTCTCTCTCTATCTCATTACTTGTGCTTAGCATTTATCTTGCACTCAATCTCTTTTATTTCAAAGCACATAGTTTTAAAGAGCTAAATTTTTTTAAGAACCCAATTCACCCCCCCCCCCCCCCCTCTTGGGTTGCCATCTGGGCCAACAAAGTGCTTTTTACATTTTTTATTTTTTTTTCTATGTAGGGTTTTCTGGGCCTAAGTGGTGCAATCCTTATTCAGATATATAGGGCATTGTTTGATGGCAATCCAAGTTCCTTCCTTCTAATGCTTGCACTCTTGCCCACTCTCCTAACATTGTTGCTTATATTTTTCGTAGAAGTTCGTAAGACAAATAGAGCATATGACAAGAAATTTCTTGATGTTTTCTCAGTCATTGCTTTAACCATTGATGGTTATCTTATGCTTGTTATAATAGGGGAAAGTGTTATGACAATGGGATCAGAAGCCCGGATTATGATATTTGCCATGCTTCTGCTGCTGCTTGTATCTCCACTAGCCATTGTGGTAAAAGCCCAGATGAAGGAATCTAAGAAACTGGCTGAAACTTCTTGTTCTGGTAGGATCCGATTGATAGATAATATCAATCCATTGGAATTTATAGAAGAGAGAAGATATAGCCAAATATCAGCTGAAAGAAGCTGCATGAAGCACGAACACATTGGACCTAACAAAATGCCCAGCAATAATGGGCATGAAGCGTACAGCGAGGACAAGATTCTGCTACCAAGAGGAGAAAACTTGAATCTGCTGCAGGTCATATGTACTTACGACTTCTGGTTATTGTTTTTAGCCATGGCATGTGGTATGGGTTCAGGATTGGCAACGGTAAATAATATTGGTCTAATCGGAAGTTCTCTAGGTTACACAAGCATGGAAACAAGCACCTTAGTTTCTCTATGGAGTATATGGAATTTTCTGGGTCGTTTTGGTACAGGTTACATCTCGAATTACTTCCTTAGGCAGAGAGGCTGTGCAAGGCCCCTAGTTTATAGCTATAACACTTGCAATTATGAGTGTTGGCCAGGCAATAATATCTTCTGGTTTTCCTGGTTCTCTGTATGTGGGTTCTGTACTGGTTGGTGTGTGTTATGGTTCGCAATGGGCATTGATGCCCAGCGTCACTTCAGAGACATTTTGGCATCATATTTAACATTGTTGCCACTGCAAGCCCCTTTGGTTCTTATATCCTCTCTGTAAGAGTGGTGGGATACATATATGACATGGAATCATCATCATCATCATCATCAGGTACAAGAGTGTATGGGTAAGCACTGTTTCATGCTATCATTTCTGATTATGGCATCTGTTAGCCTGTTTGGGTTTGCTGTTGCCTTGGCATTGTTCTATAGGACTCGGAGGTTTTATAAGCAGGTTGTATATGCAAGGCTACAGACTTCTTTTGTACAACGAGAAGTTTTCTTCTTCATTTTCTTCCATCGTATAATTATTGTTGTAAACATGAAGACGCATCTCGTCCTTTTCATCTGTGCAATCTACAGAGAAGGCTTGAAATGCTAATGTTATTTTGATGATGAGTCCTCCAATATTTAGCATGGTTTTGATGAGTCCATCTGGGAAATAGTATGCGCAAGCTGAGATAATCATTTATTTCTTTTATCTATGGTGGAATTTCAATATATAAGTTTTCTTTTGATCTAATGTGAGTTGATGGCTGGTTTAGTAAGAGAGAATAAGTCTCCCACATGGGGAATTCTCATGTTCTCTTTCTGAGATCATGAGGAGGACCTTTGTGGTTATTATTATTGAATAAGGAATACAGTTGATAACAAATCTAGGTAGGTACCTGCCTGTTTGCAATCTCTGGCTCCAGTGAGGGATGGTTTCCTTGGACGGTGAAGCAGTGATTTGCACATCTCCTAACGAGTGAGGGAGCGGCTTTGTGCATCGCCCTTGGTGCATGAGGCAGTGCATAAAGCCATGCATCGGGACACATCTAATGGCGCATACTAGTGCGCACTTTGTGCATCGAACGGTGCAAAAAGATTTTTTCAATGAGTAAGTCAATAAACTTGCAATGAATAGGTTAGGTGCTTGTTTGCCATGGATGGTGAAAGAACATATTGTGGAGTCATTAGATGTGGTTATTTTGTGTTTTCACAAGGGATAGAAAAAAAAAAAAAAAAAAAAAAGCATTGCCTTTTCTAAGTAAAATAATATTTATTTATTTTTATTAATATTGCAATACTAATTATATATATTATTTGATAATATATAGATAGAATAGAAATATATATATATATATATATATATATATATTTATATCTATATATATATTCTTACTTTAAAAGAATAAATATGTATAGTTATTATTATGATAACATTATCTGACAATTATTATATTAAATATATATTATCATTAATATATTAAATCATTTATGTTATTATGATAATTCTTTATAATATTTAATTATTACTTAATTATGTACTTTATACTATATAAATGTTTTGTAATTGAATTTTTTTGAAATCTAAGTGATGTTTCATAAATTTTTTTTTAAGTTTTACATCTAAATTTTAGTTTATTTATATAACTAAAATAATATATATATGTGAATATTTATTGTGAGTGTAAAGTATTTATGAAACCATTACTGTAAGTGATGATATCGTTTGAAACCATCACTTAATTATGGAATGAATTTGAGGGTAATATTTCCAGTCAAACTGTGATTCGAAAGAACCGCCAGTCTAACTCATCATTTTTTGGGTTTTTAATTAAATAATTATTTTCTAAAGTAAAATTTTTTAATTATTTATAAAAGATGAAATGTAACAAACGACTTCTCCATATCGCGCCTTGTGACCCGGATCCTATAATAGAGAAAGTTGGGCGTGGTAAAAAACAATCCGCATCTATAGATCGTTTCAAAATCATTAAAAATCCGAGATGAGGTGACGTATCATGTAATCCGTCTTGGCCCTCCGTTTTTTTTTTTTTTTGAAGACCGTACTTATTGCCGATGCTTCGATTTCGATTCGATTTTATTATTAAAATTAATTTTTATATAATTCGATAAAAATTAAAAAATTTATTAAATCGTTTGAATTTCAATTAATTTAATTTAATTTTTTTAAATTTTTTATTTAAATTATATTTAATTTTTTTTTTATATTATTAAATTAAAAATTAATTATAATATTTAATTTAATTAAATCGATTTATTCGATCAAATTAATTAATTTATAATCTAAATGTTAAGCCGATTCTTAAAATTGGATCAATTAATTTATGATCCAATTTTCAAAACATTGCTAGTCGCTTTTGTCACTGCTCCGTAGGGCCCACGATGAGGAGACGTCGATGAGGAGGCGTGATTCTTTTGCATTTGTACTTGACCGCGAGGGCAAGAAGTTGCGAAAGTCTTCAAGTTTTGTGGGCCACGTCTTTCTGTATCTATTTTTTTTTTTTTTTACAAGCGACGATCACACTGCTCTAAAATAAATTAAATTTAAATTATTAAAATATATAATTTATTTTAAAATAATTAAATAAGGATTATTAAAATATTTTTTTATTTATCAAAATGATGAGTTATAATCGAAGCAACTCAATCTGCTACGCCATTGACTTTTTTATAGACATAACGAATCAAAAAAAGTAGAAATAGACTGAAAAGCAGCTCAAATATCACTCACAAGGTTATAGAAGAATGGATATCAACATCCTATCTAATTTAATGAATGATCGAAAGAAAGTCTTCCTTCAATAACTATTCGATGAAAATACAGAGTACGAACAATATTAGAAAAGTCTTTATTTTTTGTATGGACATAAAATGCGTGCCAATCTGCACATTGATCGCACGTTCGCATGAGTATGCATATAAAATGCATCGTGGCTCAATAAAACATGGCATGTTTGCTTACATACGCGTAACCAATAACCGTGCTCAATATATATTTTATGCATTAAATATTAGTGCATAAACTTTTCCTTACAGCATCTAAGATGGTGACCATTTTTTTTTTTTGTTACAAACGGGCGATTATACAAGTCTCGTATGAATCAGCCCAGATACATCAGAAGACAAAATATGCTGAAGAAAAATAGGATAGTGATCTTCAGGCCTCCAATCCATGAACCAGTATGCTGAGCCATAGAGGAAGCCGTCCAATCAGCTGCCGCATTGGCTTCCCGATATATATGGCGAATCAGGACAGAGCCGGTCCCTCGCAGAATTGAGCAATATCCCTCAAGATTGGATTAGAGGAACCTTCAAAACAATTCTCCTTCTGCAACCAAGAAATGACCGTCATAGAATCACCCTCGATCATGATCCGAGGAGCACGAAGAATCCGAACGGCGTAAGAAATTCCTGCCCAACCCGCATAGAGCTCCGCCATCGGACATAATAGTCAAGAGCACCAAAACCTCCTGCCGCCAACAAATCACCCGCCGCCCCATGGATGATGAACGCAGAACCAGCAGCTCTACCACGGACACGCCCATCGAAGTTGATTTTGACATACCCTGGAGGGGGGCTCCCAATAGATGAAAACCGGATACCGGTTCGCTGCCGAAGCAGTAGGGGAACCCCAGCGGCCAGAGGAGCCAGAACCAACACCAGAGAAGACACGGCCATAGTCCATAATCAGCAATCTTATCTTCCTCACAAACCTATGGGGAGAAGCAGTGGTATTAGAAAAAATAAAGTCATTCCTTGACAGCCAAATCTGATATGTCGTGGCTGCCCAGAGACCACGCTTATGCTGAGATCCCCACCGAATATCATGAAAAAAGAAGGAGCGCAGAGATGCCGTTGCCTCCAATCTACTAGAAAAACCCATCAGATGCCATATCCGTTGAGCTCTAGGACATAGAAAGATAGCGTGGTCATCCGTCTTCTCCTCCAGCCGACAAAGAGGATAGATCGGCTGAATAGACAGACCCCTCCTAGAGAGAAGAGCAGACGTAGGAAGGCAGCCCCAAAGAAGCTTCCAAATAAAAGCTGAATCCTAGGAATGGTTGGAAGCTTCCAAATCTAAGCAGCATCCTTAGTGCGCCGGGACTGAGGCCTGAAAATCCTCATAAGGTCCTTGGAGGGAGCCCTAGAGAGACAAGATCTCTGCCAAAGCCTAGAATCACCACCATAGCCAGGCATAAGAGGCATAGATAGAATCCGCCGAGAAAGCTCCTCCCCAAATAACCATGTCACGTGGGGATATGTGATGCAGGGCGATATTCAAAACGCCTGCAACTCAAGAACGATCTAATCTGCGAGAAAAGAATTCATCCAGGTTTGGTTCGAATCTTGACAAGAAAAGGGGAAAATTTCGAATTTTGATCACTCTCAGTCCGAAATTTAAAGGAAGAGCAATTGAATTTTCAATTCAATTGTTTTGAATCAGAAAATAAAAGAAAACATTCATCTTTATTCAAGAGGAAAAAAAAGGAAATCTAAAACAGCATCTTTCTTCTCTGCCTCTGACGGCCGCCCAAAACCAACTTAAATAAGAGAGAAAACCCTAACATCATAAGTTCAGAAAAATTACAACTATGCCATTAAAAACGAAAACAGGTCCAAAACTCCTATCAGACGAGCCCGGATGGCCAAAATCCACAGCAGCTCATGGCCAAAGGAAATGACTTTGAATCAGCAGTCCGTTTCCATGTGATCAGCCAAGTTTGGGCCCAGTCCGACACATAAAATTTCAAGCCCGTTTGTTCTACAACCTCTTGGACCTTCGTAGATTATCTGGTGTGGTCTTTCCTGACGTGGCCTGCTGACTCTGGGTTGCTGGTACAGGAACATTGAAGGACTGGTTTGACTGACCCGAACTCTGGTCTGAACTGATGTCCTCATCACTCTCCCCTTCCTCTGAAAAGCTTGACCTCAAGCTCGAATTCTCTCCTGCATAAGGTGTCAGATGCCGAATGTTGAACACATCCGAAATGAAGACATCATCCGGTAACTCAACCCGATAGGCATTGTCACCAAATTTCTCCAATACCTGGCATGGACCTATCTTTTCGGCTTGAGCTTCGTGAAAGCTCCCTGTGGATACCGCTCCCTCGGTAAGTAAACCCATACCAAATCGCCCACTTCAAAGGACTGTTGCCGACGCTGCTGATCAGCTTTCGCCTTGTATTTGGCGTAAGTCTGCTCCAATTTGGCTCTAACAGTCGCATGTATCTCCTGCAAGTCAAACACTCTATCTTCAACCTTCTGACTCATCTTCTCTGGCGACTCAACTGGCAGAACATCCAAAGGACCTCTTGGCAAGAACCCAAACAGTATCTGAAACGGAGCAAACCCTGTAGAACGGTTCACTGAAGAGTTGAACTCAAACTCAATCTTCAGCAAACACAAATCCCAGCTCCTGAATTCATACACATTTGCCCGCAACAGATTACCCAAGCTACGGTTGACAACTTCAGTCTGTCCATCCGTCTGAGGATGATAAGGACTGCTGAATTTCAACTTTGTGCCCAACTTCTTCACAGCTCTCGCCAGAAGTGTCCCATAAACTTGCTGTCCCTGTCTGACACTATGGATGCCGGTATACCAAAATGTCGAACCACTGAAGCAAAATATAAGTCAGCAACCTTTGACGCATCAAAAGTGGTTTTGCATGGCAAGAAACACGCCACCTTACTGAACCGATCCACAATCACCATAATCGAATCCAGTCCCCTTGCTGTCCGTGGCAATCCTACAACAAAGTCCATAGAAACATCTCGCCATAGTGCCTCTGGGATAGGTAAAGGCGTGTACATACCTTGGTTCGTGTCTGTCCCCTTCGACTCTTGACACAACCTGCACCTCTTCACAAAAGCCTTGACATCTCGGTCAAGACCAGGCCAATAAAACCGCTGCCGAATCAACCAGGCTGTTTTATCCATTCCGAAGTGACCCTGGTTATGTAGTTCCTGGATGATCAACACACGAAGAGACGTATCAGGAATACATAAGCAGTTACCTCGAAACAAATATCCATCATGGAGAACGAAATCAGTTCGCTCCCCCGCCTCAATTTTGGCCAAAATCTCCTTGAAGTGCTCATCCACACGAATGTCCTCCCTTACACTCTCAAAGCCGAGAGTGTACACATGCATAGCGCCAATCAACAAGCTCCGCCTACTCAAAGCATCAGCCACTCTATTCAACGTACCAGACTTGTGCTTGATGCTGAAAGTGTATTCCTGCAAGGCACTCACCCACTTCGCATGCCTTGAACTCAGTTTATGCTGACCCTGTAAGAACTTCAGCGCCTGATGGTCTGAATACAGTACAAACTCCCGCTGAATCAAGTAGTGGCGCCAATGCTGCAAGGATCTCACAATGGCGTACAATTCCAGATCATAAACCGAATAAGCCAGTTTAGCTCCTCCCAGCTTCTCACTGAAGTATGCGACTGGTCTTCCTTCCTGGTTAAGCACTGCCCCAATTCCAGTCTTCGAAGCATCACAATCCACCTCAAAAACTCTATCAAAATCAGGAAGACCCAATAAAGGAGCTTCGGTCAATCTGACTTTCAGCCCATCAAATGCCTCCTGTGCGGCATCATTCCACCCGAATCTGGCTCCCTTCAACAATTCCGTTAAAGGTGCAGCCAGCTCACTGTACCCCTTGACAAACCTGCGATAAAACACTGCAAGACCCAAAAAGGATCTTAATTCTGTCAAGGTTGATGGTACTGGCCATTCCACAATTGCATGCACCTTATTCCTATCTGGGAGAATCCCCTCTCCAGTCACAACGTACCCCAGAAAAATCAGTCTCCCAACCATCCAAATGCACTTCTCTGGTTAGTAACTAACTGGTTCTCACGTAACACTGACAAAACCTGTGCCACATGGCCCACATGCTCTTCGGCTGTCCTGCTGTATATCAAAATATCATCAAAGTAGACAACCACAAATGAGCTAAGAAATGGACGTAAAACCTGGTTCATTACGCGCATGAACGTGCTCGGCGCGTTGGACAACCCGAATGGCATTACCAACCATTCATACAGCCCTTCCTTAGTCTTGAAGGCTGTCTTCCATTCGTCTCCAGGCTTCATCCTTATCTGATGGTACCCACTCTTCAAATCAATCTTTGTGAAGACCTTAGCACCACTCAACTGATCAAGCATGTCGTCCAACCTCGGTATCGGAAACCTGTACTTCACAGTAATTTTGTTAACCGCACGGCTGTCGACACACATGCACCACGTACCATCCTTCTTCGGTACCAAAAGGGCTGGCACCACGCACGGGCTAATGCTCTCCCGTACGAACCCCTTGTCCAAAAGTTCTTGGACCTGCCTCCTCAATTCCTCATGCTGCTGCGGTGTCATCCGATAATGAGCCTTATTCGGCAACACTGAGCCCGGAATAAGGTCAATGCCGTGCTGAATATCTCGGAGAGGTGGTAATCCGGCCGGTAGCTCCTTTGATACAACATCTCGGAATTCCTCCAAGATAGACACCAACTCCTCAGGAATCATATTTGGCCTTTGCTCCTCTTCCACGCCGAAGTCTCCTGACTTGCTCACCAAAGCAAAACAAACATCCTCTCCATCCAAACTCGCATCGAATTATGTGCTTGGTAAACAAATTACTGTATTATGTCCACTCACTTCCTGAAGCGGCTTCAAAATAACTTTCCTCCCATCTGGACGCAGCATATAACTGTGGGTGTACCCATTGTATACTGCCCTGTTATCAAACTGCCACGGATGCCCCAGTATGATGTGAGTAGCATCCATTGGAACAACATCCGCCTCAATAGTTGTCTCGAAATGAGGACCAAAACACAGTGACAACTTACACCTTCGGCTGACCTGAATGTCTGCATTTCGGTTCACCCAACCGAGCTTATATGGATGTGGGTGAGGGTCTGTCTGCAACCCCAGCTTCTTCACAGCCTCCTCTGCTATCACATTCTCCCAACTGCCGGAGTCTATGATAACACGACATGTTTTGCCAGCCACAAAACATTTCGTTGTGAAGATGTCGTGCCGACGCCAATCCTCATCTGATCTCGGCTCTAGACACATTCTTCGTATCACCAAGCTCTCCCCTTGAATATGGTCCGGATCAATAACACACAGCTCATCATTAAATTCCTCATCCTCAGGGAACTCTCCTCCATTTTCGTCCTCCATATAATCCTCCACATACAACTGAGCTCGCGCCTTGGGGCATTCATTGGCATAGTGCCCCAAATTCTGACACCGATGGCACCGAATGTTAGCCCTGTTGCTGCCCACTCTCGCCTGAGAACCTGAGGTTCCATTCGACCCTGTTGGTCTTGGAGGTACTGATGCCTGCGGCCTCGCTACTGGAGGCATAAATTTGCCCCCTGAATTCTGCCCTGAACTCTGGCCCGTAGTAAAACCCCCTCTGCTCTGAAACCCCCTGTTTCTCATCAAGCTCTTTTCCACTGCCTGAGCCCTCATATGCGCATCTCCTACGCTATCAATTCGATGCACAGCCAGTGCATCTTGGATTGACAGCCGCAAGCCATGAAGATACATGGCTATCAATCTCGGTTCAGCCTCAATCAACCGATTTTGTGCAACCAATCGATAAAATTCAGTTGTGTACTCCTCGACGCTCCGACTACCTTGCGTCAAACCATGCAACTTCGAATACAAAATCTGCTCATGGTTTGGAGGCAAAAACTCCCTATTCATCTCCTGCTTTAGCGCTGCCCATGACGCTAATGGAGGTCTCCCATCCATATATCTACGATAGTGCTGCGCATGCCACCAAGCAGCAGCCCTATCTCTGAATCGAATTGTGACAAGCGGTACCTGCTTGTCTAAGGGCACCTCCTTCAGACGAAAAACATCATCGACCTGAAGGGTCCAATCAACATACTCGTTTGGGTTGATTCCTCCTTTAAACTCTGGAATTTCGACCCTGAAGCCTGCTTCCCACCGATTCTGATTTTAAAATAGGGAGGTTGATCGACATACCTTGGAAGTCCAACATCAGGCCTCTGTTGCCCTCTTCGAATTGGTGGTGCCTCTAGATTTTCGAAACCCCTCTCCCTACCTCCATCAATTTCATCACTCTCCTCCACTCGAAGGGGTTGGGCACGATTCTGCACCTCCAGCCGCACCATCATCGCCTGCATGGTTTGCATCATCTGTTGCATCACCTGGTGCTGGTCTCGCATGGCGTCTTGCATAGCATCTCTCACGGCGTCTCTCAGGGATTGATCGTTGTTCTTCTGCTCCATTGGATCAAATTTCGGTTAGGGTTGATATTTGGGTTTGGAAGGAATAGATCAAGGCGGTAATGGAAGGAATGGATCAAGGCTGTAATGGAAGGAATGGATCAAGGCTCTGATACCAAGTTGATGCAGGGCGATATTCAAAACGCCTGCAACTCAAAAATGATCTAATCTGCGAGAAAAGAATTCGTCCAGGTTTGGTTCGAATCTTGACAAGAAAAGGGGAAAATTTCGAATTTTGATCACTCTCAATCCGAAATTTAAAGGAAGAGCAATTGAATTTTCAATTCAATTGTTTTGAATCAGAAAATAAAAGAAAACATTCATCTTTATTCAAGAGGAAAAAAAAGGAAATCTAAAACAGCATCTTTCTTCTCTGCCTCTGACGGCCGCCCAAAACCAACTTAAATAAGAGAGAAAACCCTAACATCATAAGTTCAGAAAAATTACAACTATGCCATTAAAAACGAAAACAGGCCCAAAACTCCTATCAACGAGCCCGGATGGCCAAAATCCATAGCAGCTCATGGCCAAAGGTAATGACTTTGAATCAGCAGTCCGTTTCCATGTGACCAGCCAAGTTTGGGCCCAGTCCGACACATAAAATTTTAAGCCCGTTTGTTCTGCAACCTCTTGGACCTTCGTAGATTATCTGGTGTGGTCTTTCCTGACGTGGCCTGCTGACTCTGGGTTGCTGGTACAGGAACATTGAAGGACTGGTTCGACTGACCCGAACTCTGGTCTGAACTGATGTCCTCATCAATATGCCAAGCATGGGAATCCCGAGAAATCATATCCTTAACCCTTAAACTGGAGGGGCCGTCCATATTAATAAAGGAGGGCCATCTCGAAAGGGGAGCTCAGAAATCCAAGTATCCTGGATAACATCAATCGAATAACCATCTCCGATACTCCATGAAACATTCTCCAGGATAAACTGACCATATCTACAAATCTCCTTCCAAAAGTAGGATGATCCGCGGATCGGCAAAATGGGCAAGCCGGATGTCCATTCCCCATACCTCGCTCGCATCAGAGAGCTCCACAGACACTGCGGCTCCAAGAGAAATCGTGAAGCATGTCTAGCAAACAGAGCTTCTCTTCTAACAATCAGAGAATGAATACCAAGGCCGCCTTCTTGGATAGGCATACAGACCGTGTCCCAGGATAATAAATGCATGCCATGACCATCTTGCATAGAGGCCCAAAGAAAGTCTCTGAAGCATCTCTCTATTCTTCTAAGACAGGTAGTCGGAATAGCAGTATTCGACAGAAGATACAGAGGAAGCGAAGAGAGAACCGATCGAATAATAATGACCCTGGCCATCATAGATAAACTAGTGACCTGCCACCCCTCAAGGCGCTGACGAACCCTCCTCTCTAACTCAGCAAAATCAGAACAACGGGGACGTCTACCTGTAATGGGGATCCCCAGATACAAAAATTGATCAGTCAGAGTAGATATGCCTGACAGATTAGTAATGGCTTCCCTAGTAGATCTGATGGTCTTCGGGCTGAAACATATAGAAGATTTGAGATAGTTAACCCTCTGACCCGAAGCCAGACAATAATTCTGCACAATTGAATGTAAGGAAGCCGCATTATCAATGGAAGCCTGACCCAGAAGAATACAGTCATCAGCGAAAAGAAGATGGGAGACCGCAGGGCCCTGACTCCCGGCCATAAAAGGGATAATCCTCTGATTCTGCTGTGCCTGATGAAAAGCACGAGAAAGATCATCCGCAGCAAGAATGAACAATAAAGGGGATAACGGGCACCCCTGCCTCAGACCAATAGTAGAATTGAAAAACTCCGTCGAGCATCCATTGATAATCAGAGAAAAAGAAGGCCTCTGAATACAAGCCAAGATCCACTTGATGAACAGCTCATCAAAACCAAACTCCTAGAGCGAGCGGTATAAGAAAGACCAACTCATCCTATCATAAGCTCTCTCCATGTCAAGCTTTACCGCTATAAGACAACGACTAGCTGGGGCTCTTTGAAGATCATGCATAAATTCCTGGGCGATGAGAATATTATCAGAAATAGAACGCCCTCTAATAAAAGCCCCCTGCTCAATAGAAATGATGCGAGGAAGAACACAACGAAGGCGGCCAGCTAAAAGCCGAGCACATATCTTATACAAAGTGGTGCAAAGGCTAATAGGCCGGAAGTGCTGCGGGAGAAAAGCCTCCGAACACTTGGGCACCAGAGAAATAAAAGTCCGGTTCCACTCTTGAGGAATGCTCTTTGTCTGGAATACAATTTGAATAGCATGAGTAACCTCTCGCCCAATAATTTGACATAACCTCTCGCCAACAATTTGAATAGCATGAGTAACCTCTCGACCATTTGACATAACCTACTGCATTTACAATATAATATATAGGATATTATTAATGATTGCGTCCGGGGCGCTCGTCAAAGAGCGCCTAATATTTCTACCAACTTTTCATGAAAAAAAATTTAATTTATTACGCATCATTCTGTATGACAGATGATTTTTTCTCTATGCTAAAATAATATATAAGTATATTATTATTTTTCAAAACTTTTTCTATTGGGATGTATAATTTTTTTACTACTGCTTTAAAGCATGATATAAATTTAAAATATTAAAATCGAATAAAGAGATATTAAATGTTCCTTGATAACTGAGCGTTTATATATATATATATATATATGTGTGTGTGTGTGTGTGTGTTGTATGCATGCATGCCCTAGAGGAAGGATCATGGAGCCAGCGCGCGGTGGCTCAGCCGCCCAGACGGTCTATTAAATAAAAGCTATTATGAGACTTGTATCCCCCCCTTCTATATATATATATATACTTTAGGGTAGCGTTTGGATGTCGAAAAGTTATTCCGAGAATAGGAATATGAATTTCTCAGGAATAGCTTATTCCACTTGTTATTCCAGATTTCTGTTTGGATGAAAATCTGGTATTCCATGTTATTCCAATGCAATTAATGCAGTGCTATTCCAAATGGTGTTTGGATGACATGGGAATAAGCAGGTATTCCACTTGGAATAGATGAAGAATATTTTTGAAATTCCAAAAATACCCCTTGAATAAAAATGGTATAGTTGTTTAAGTTTTAATGTCATTATTTAAATAAATTATTTTTAATTAGTACATAAATTAATAAATATATTTTACTAATAAAATAAAATACGCATAAACTTATTAAATCGTTTGAAAGTAATAAAAATATAAGAACATAATTACTAATTTATTTTCTATTAATACAATAACTGCTTCATTTTAAAATCATCCATAGCTTTTAAATATTGTTTAAGTATATTCTAAGAAGGACACTTATAAGAGTTCTATTTTATTATAATTTTTAATCAAAATATTAATCTTAAGAGAAAATTGACTTACCCTTCTGTAATCTATAGTTTAAAATTACTTATTTTGTTAAATACTGACATATTTACTTATTAAATTTTTAAATTAATCTAGAATAAATAATTCAAGTAAACAATATACTTGAATTATCCAAATACCCAATAATTTCAAAGGCGGAATTAACTTCAGCCTCTTTATTTCACTAGGGAAAAAAATATAAACATTTTCTAATAAAATCTTAGGAAATCTCGAAACCTTTTACACTTCATTCCCTTTTTTCCACTTATCTCAGCTCAAGCTCTAAAAATCTTGCATGCAAGCGAATGGAGTAGGGCATTGATAGCTCTGCCTAAGAAAAAATGGCTCGAATAGAAAACGTTGCCAAACTTGCCTATCAGGAACCTATTAATAGGAAAAAAGAAGAGAAAAAGGAATCATAACTGGATACACAAAATTTAAGGATAAGGAGGAAAAATCAAATAACCAAAAGAAATCAAATATGCTTTAGAGAATTTATGAACAATCTTATCTCCACTCGAACTAAGCAGTGCTATCTACATCAAATTTGGAAAATATTCAAATGTTTAACAATACAACAGTTGTACAAGGCTTGTGTAATGAGGTACATAGACAAGGTTAAGAAGCTGATATAATTTATACAAGTGAAATCAATAAGCTGCATTAGAGAAATCAGAGATGACAAGCGGGGAGACTGGAAAAATTCACTGAGCATCTTTAACAAGCCTCAATTGTCTATCTCTGGAATGTTCTTGGTCATTGTTGGGTGTTAGTAGCAGCTGATGATGTGGATCCTCCTCCTCAATCTCCTCAGCTGATGCAGTGATCGACACGAACATGTTGTTCGGAAATGTCCTCAACACAGTCAAAAGAAGCTAGTAGTTAGCAATCCCATCCACTTGATAGTCATAGAAGTGATTACTATTGAAAATAGACCCACGATTTACCCCCAGCAAATGGTTGAAATGGAACATCAAGTGTTTCTCAAAGACCCTAAGCTGACTAAATAAATTAAGAACATGCAGTGTATCACAACATCACTCTAAGAAAGAGGACGCAATCAGACAAGAGAAAAATATATTATTGTAGAATAAAAGTATAAAACTCAAATACAATATGCTTGAATGAATTAATCATCAGAAAATACCTACAAATGAATTTCAAGCCCAAGATATAAACATTTAAACCTATTAACAATTAGGGCATGTATAGCAACGCTACCCCTCGTCTAGTTCCACTCATCATGGCACCAAAACCCTAATCGAAAGTTATTAATAATAAAATCAAATAATCATCATCACCTTCATCATCCGCATCAACATATTTCAGCTCCGCGATTTTCTCCAGCTCGTCCTCATCGCTTCAAAATCATGAACTCAGAACATAGGATTTAGCTTCTATCATTTCACTACGACAAATAGCTATGAATCCAGTATAATCATCCATTAGAGGCAACTTTGGAACCAAAGCCGATTTAAGCCAAAAAATGGATTCGAAAATCAAAGTATAGAAAGGAACCCATGGCAGGCAATCTTAACAACGAAGTGACAATCAATGCAGTTTACAATATCCAATAACACATTTGGAAAATCCCATGAAACCGGTGTGAGACAATTTCTCAATGCAACGATTGAACCCAAAACCACAATTTGTAAATGGCAACAGAACTACCTAAATTGATAGTTGAAAAAAATCCATGAATAGACCCGCAGAGAAATAAATAACAGAAACCAACTGACAGCCTCAGAAGCATAATGTAACGGCTTCATACAAAGATCAAATAAAGACATGAGGAAACCGAGAAACCAATATCTACAATGCTAAGGTCATACAAACAAACAAAGATGGACGGTACCCAGAAAAAACCAGCTAACATTTCTTCACTACAATGAAACGGAGCACAGCGCAAGACAAATTTCAACACCTGAAACAAAGGTCATAATTGAAGTATACCGATAGAATTCCAAACAACAAAGTTGATAGTTGCTAAGAAAAAACCCACCATCAGACGTGACAGAGCACAGGAAATTACCTGGAACGGAAAATTCAAAATCATCAGCAAACATATTACCTCAGAAAGAGAATGTAACGGCCTAAAACAACGTGAACGGATGCCAGGAAAGTTCCGACACACATATCAAAACAATGCAAGTGAAGTAGCAGTGGCACAACGATTAAAACATGAAACCGATTCAATGCTAAAATATGAAGAGAAAAGTATCAGAAACAGACCAAATCTTATAGAAAAATAATGGAAGAACCTTAGAAATTGACCACAAAACGACATTGCTGCCTCCAACTTTAACGGATGATCGATTCTAAATCCAATTTCATCATTGTTCAACTTTTCCTGTCAAATTAAGCCAATGATATGCAATCCATATTGAATGGCCCCGCAACGACCATAAGTCAACATATGTGAACCTGCTACAATTAATGAAAATAGTATGAAGTTTATAATATCCAATAACACATTTGGAAAATCCGATGAAACCGGTGTGAGACAATTTCTCAATGCAACGATTGAACCTAAAACCACAATTTGTAAATGGCAACAGAACTACCTAAATCGACAGTTGAAAAAAATCCATTAATAGACCCGCAGAGAAATAAATAACAGAAACCAACTGACATCCTCAGAAGCATAATATAACGGCCTCATACAAAGATCAAATAAAGACATGAGGAAACCGAGAAACCAATATCCACAATGCTAAGGACATACAAACAATCAAAGATGGACGGTACGTTACAAAAAAACAAGCTAACATTTCTTCACTACAATGAAACGGAGCACAGCGCAAGACAAATTTCAACACCTGAAACAAAGGTCATAATTGACACAAGATAGAATTCCAAACATCAAAGTTGACAGTTGCTAAGAAAAAACCCACCATCAGACGTTATAGAGCATAGGAAATTACCTGGAACAGAATATTCAAAAGCATCAGCAAACAGATCACCTCAGAAAGAGGATGTAACGGCCTGAAACAAAGTGAACGGATGCCAGGAAAGTTCCGACACACATATCAAAACAATGCAAGTGAAGTAGCAGTGGCACAGTTCAACAAATCCTTTAAATAGCCCCCCTACATCTGTGTATCAGATAGAACCAGACAACCTAACAAGCTAACAGAAATGACCTGAAACATTGAACGGAAACTGGAAGCAATATACCCATATTCCCATATCGAAATTGATCAGAAAGTACCGAAGAAGACAGATGAAAAATGTAGTCGAAAATACCCCCAGCCATTTCATTACTACAATCCAACAGATCTCCTCCCAAGACATATGTCACCGTCTTGAACAAAGGTCATTAATTGTTAAGACTGCAGCCGGGGAAACACAGTTCACAGTTCCTAAGAAAATACCCATAAGCAGACATGCAGGAATGCAACGATAATACCCAAACACAACCCAACATTGCAAGTGAACTATCAGTGGCACAGTTCAACAGTTCCATGGAAAAAAAAAACTAGGAAATTGAATAACAAAAAGTTCCCCAAAAACACCTTTGAAATAAACGAAGGATCAATCAAACTTAACAGTTCAACAAATTGATGAAAATACCCCCCGACTATTTCATGTTATCTAAATCCAATGTAATCATTGTTCAGGCAAGTTACCGACGTAACCCATTTTCAAGATATGGATGATATATTGAGTTGACTCAGGATGGCAGTTTTAGCAGGTATTTCCTGAAGGTCACATCTTGCATGCATCCAATTCAGGAAATGCTATGTGTCTGCCAATCATCATCGTCGTCATCATTGATAGAGCACATGACTATGATGCTTCACAACGATTGCATTTATTAATGTCGTCCAAGTCATGAATTCATAGCCGACGCTTCGATATCAATTAGGTCAACCAAATATTTGTAGGAAGGTATTCCGGCACTGGATTCATTTGAGGAAATCAATGTTAGTTCCCAATTCAACGAAATATAATAACAACTTCAATATAAGAGAATGTCACTTTAAACAAATGAAAGCCTACTATTATCTCAGCATAACAAATTAAAGTACAAAAGCAGTAGTTATAATTGATCATAACATTGTAAGATAGTATGCTGGCCATCACAAAACATTGCGAAATATTAGTGTCAGCAGTCCATTAGATATTACATTACATAAGCATCAACGTTGCCTTCCCAAACAGTAACCCAAGAGGAAGACTACAAGGAAGGATACGAAAAGCAATATAGTTGTTCTGACAGGTGCACCCACATTCCTGGTCATCTGTTCATCCCTCCTACCTTGTTCGTTTTCCATTTCAATGTATTTTTCGACATATTGAATGTCGGAAGGTTGACGGTAATTGTGGAATGCATCAATTGCCTCATGTCTACATTTAAACTTCTTGTACAAGGCATGCTTGAACCCACTAACCTCACGCTGGCACTCAGCCCATGAATCATAAACCCCTCATCTACGGCCCACGAAAACTACATAATAACTTTGGACAGGCATTAGTAAGTCTCAGGAGCAAGAAGCCTGATTTCCTGCATTACGGTGTTTCAATGTGAAACTCAAATGTATTAATAAATTGCAGTACTTAAAAATGAATCATGGTCGGCATAGAGACAAATAATTTAATCTACAAGCATGCAGCTCCCGAAAACAAAGGAAACATCGGGCACTTACTTCGCGTGTTATGAGCATCCCAAAGCCTCTCAGCAATGGAACTGCGTAGTTGATCGCCTCTTCGTGATTCATCGTCCCCTATAATGAGATAAGGATCGACATCATCATCATTATCATGGGGCAACAATTCAGAAGACATGTTGAAGTATTTGTCGTTGCCTTGGCTGCGTTGAATGAAGTTGTGTATTACGCAGCAAGCCATAATGATACGTTTCTGAACCTTGAAGGGAAATGGAAT
This sequence comes from Calamus simplicifolius, assembly GCA_900491605.1. NCBI lineage: Eukaryota > Viridiplantae > Streptophyta > Magnoliopsida > Arecales > Arecaceae > Calamus > Calamus simplicifolius. The sequence continues at coordinate 83,001 of UESW01002430.1, forward strand.
CGCAATTCTCAAAATCTTAAAGCGCTTTTTAAGTATTCCAAAGGCCTTCTCAACGCAATTTCTGAGTTGAGCATGTCGGTGGTTGTATAAGTCTCGACAATTATTGTATCAGCGAGCCCTTGGATTGTTGAAGGTACTGAGGTGGTACCTATTACCCTGATAAGGGGCAAGAAACTTATCTGTATTGCCATATCCATAGTCCACAAGATAGAATTTCCCTGTACATGACAACATTGCCTTAACGTATTCGCACAGGTTAAATTAAATGTTAGCGATTAAGTATTTCAAGTAGTTTGTTATATACATATACCTTCAGGTACAATGAGTCCTCCAGACTCGACACACCAGCGTAGGACTCTCATGTCAGCCGAAGATCCTTTCCAACCAGTACATACGAATAGAAAGGAGTGATCGAAGGAGACTGCAGCCATGACATTTTGAGAAATGGTCCCCTTTCGATTACGAAATCGTGGTTGTTTGCTTTTCCTGATCGTTGCAGGTATATGTGTGCCGTTGATTGCTCCAACAGCATTCTGTAATGCAAACAAATGTATCAAGGACCTGGGAATTACAAGATTGAAACATAATTCCGGTGTATGGGGAGTGTCCAAACCTACCATGAAGTGAGGATGGAAAAGTTTGTTGCCATGGATCCGTGGGTGAACGGCCGTCTGCTGTTCAGGTTGAATGATAAATTCATGCTTAAGCAAACAAATTGCTTTCAGTATGTTGTTGAAGTGTCGGGATATTGTCTCCCCTGAGTGCTGGAACATTTCAGCCAACACTCTATTACTAACACCATGCCCTATGCCGTATAGGAAGATTGCTAGTTGCTCCTGTATCGATACGTTACGTGTGCTACTCACCAACCCTCTCGAGACAAGCAAGTCTTGTAGCTTGAAGAACATAGTATTTGTCATCCTAAAGTGATCATAACCTCTGTTTGGATGTCCACTCAAAATATCAACAATGATTTCGTGACCTGAGAATGGACGAGTGCGGCATGGGACCTTTGAATTAACATTAACATTGGGTATAGAAAGGAACCCATTACTTATCAACAAAGTTAAGACGTCTTGCTAGTAGTTGTCCTCATCTATTAAATACCCTATAACATCTTGGAACAGGTCCATCTAATCGAAAATTGTAGTAGTTAATGATACAACCATGTGCATAAGTAAGCACTCTATTGCAAAAGTTGACAGCATAGTACAGCAAAAAAAGATGGTACTTAATAATAGAAGACAGACACGTCAACAACAATATGACATAAATATAAGCATCTTAGCCAGAACATATAATTCTATAACTACTACGATACAAGCAAAAACATCTCATGTCCAATCCATGTTGCGAAAGTCTATGCCATGCGTCGTAGATACAGGTGTGGTACAAATGGATTCTTGCGCACTGACAGCAGGAGAATAAGTCGGACCCTGGGAAACGCTGCTATCACTGATTGGCCTGAATATTGGCTGCATTAATGGAATTTGTCCACCTCGAGTGGAAGCATGCGTAGCGGGAGGCACAAAAATAGAAGGGCCATCATGATGGACACCATGCATCTGAGGCATAAAGAACGTAGGCGCAACTGCAAAACTACCGGAAGGTCCTCCCGCTGAAGGTGGTAAACGGTAGAACTCTGTCATTTGTCTCTTAAGCCACGCTTCAAGAAGTGAGCCTTCATAATGCATGAGGAACCACCTATTAATCTCAATTTTTAAACTATCCCCACAGCAAGAATACATTCCGGAGTAATCCCTGGGATACTCTCTAGCTTCCGCATGCATTCATCAATTGAGTAGACAGTAGGACGAGCAAGCTGCTCTCTCCTAAGGATCTCGTTGGCAATTTCCAACCTCTTCTTACCTTGTTCCACCAATTCGAGGATGGCATCACCAGCTTCAGATGTGCACTTAAATGTACGTGCTGTAGGAGTAACGGTTGATGACCTTTTCCTCTTTCCACTACTAGATGACAATCCTGGATCTAAGGAACAGTCTGTGGGTGGGGTTGATGCACATGTGTTCGGGCTGCTTGAGGAGACATCATCAAATAAGTGATCGAAATGACTGGATGATGAGAAAGAGGGTCGTGAACCTTTACGTGATGTGGGCTAGAAGTCTATGTCCTTAAGGTTCAGCCGTTCGACCTCGTCGTCCGAGGTATCATTATCGGATACTCCCTCTGGCATAGCAGATGTATCCCCCCGTCTCCCAGTGGCAGTATTCTTTGAAAATATAATGTCAATGTCGTTGTATACAGGGAAGGACTTACCCTTAATTCAAGCGTAGTCCTTGTTAACCTGTTAGCAATGTTGATGAGGTAATTATTGAAGTATACCAAAATATCAGCCGAATTAACAATTGAGAACATCGGAGGCTACCACTTACCGAGATGATCTCCTCCCAAATATGCTCGTCACCGCATGTGGGTAGTTTAAGTACAAGATCCCATCCCCAGCCTGAACGGTTAGCTAGGTTGTAATACAAATTGAAGGTCTTCTTCAGGACCTTTAAACGATTCTTCAAGTTTGTAAATGTGAAAGACATATTGGTCCTTTCATTGAACAATTTGGTAATTCTCTTCCAGGTCTCTTTTGAGAAAGTACTGTTCTGATAGTTTCTGTCTTCATTCTCTTGCCTCATGAGGGTCACGAAAGTTGAGTCAAGAGAATCGGTCCAGTTAGGTGCCCTAGTTCAGACCGATCGTTCTCGGGACTGTGACGGCTCACCATTTTTGTTCGATTGCGCCATTATATCTATAGGTAGAAAACCATTGATATTTTGTTACATACTACTCCATATTTGTTAAACTTCGTCATGTGGCACAGTGCTATAGAACGGAACTATATGCAAATGAAGTTTTAGTACATGAGTAATGTCGACAATGCGGCAGTTGGAGAACAATGTAAGACGTATAAGCAAAAGAATTCTAACAAAATAGGAAAATGAAAATAGATACTTGAAATAACAGGTTCAAATTAATGTCAGCCATCTCACAAATAAGTAATCGTTAGAGAAAGAAAACATTGGGATCAGGCGTGACATAACATAGCATGAAATCATTGATTTATGTAACTGCAGTTCTGAATTTTGGCACGAACATAACATAGTATGGAATCATGTTATAGACTGTTAAGCATGAATAGGGCTACAACATGAAAAGGAATATGAATGTATGTGCCCTCATGGATGTCAAAATCGTATATTCAGAAAGGGTAGGTAGGTTATGTACATAGCATAGTCTGAGCTTTTTATGAACTAAATTTACAGCTTCGTAATCGACTATGAAGTTATCATTGAAATAGGGTGTCGTACATCCATACATATAGGAGATTGACAGCAGAGCACATAACCTAATTATTCGTCATTTAAAAGAGCAACATTCATCGGTACGATAAGAAGATAAAGTCCAAACCCTCATGTATAGAGATAAGACAGATGTATCACAGGCAGATTTGTACTCAAATTGAAATGGCATGCAGCTTGAAGAATCAATCAAACAGTAAAGCCTTATTGAATGCCATCAGTAATAGAAATTAGACGCTGCAGACTCAACCAGTGCCTAGACGATTTGCAGGGAGAAACCTCTTTTAATTGATTTCCTTCATTCTACTCTTTATCTAGGAGCCATGGTCCCCAGATGGTGACCGAAATTTGTCGAAAACAGGGAAGAAGCATGGTCCCCAAGCTTGATTTCCTGAGTCTATTCACAGGTAACAACGGCCATGTTCAGTGGCCTACAAGGGTCGAACCTCCATCGGAGAAGAACTCCGGCAAAAATTGGTGTTAGGATCGCTTGGATCAACTGGGATTATTGCTGGTTGTCCGTCCCTTAGTCGCACGGATCTCACCGTCTAAGGGCTCTGCACTGTTTCCTGGAAGTTTCCCGACACCACTTCCATTTTGAGTCGTTGGCCAAGGGCCAGCATTTCACCGAAGGAAGACCCGGCCATGGCGAGGATCGAGAGGTTTTAGGTGAAGGAGGTTTCCTTTGGCCAGCCAAAAATCATTGATCCTCTAGCCGTCGAAGGTTGAGTTGTTAATGAACTCTTCTTTCTCAAGGATCTAGTGGTGATTAATTGGCGGGTCGGCTGATGGAAGGGTTCTCATTGGATCCATCGCAGCGTTCAAACCCTAGATGAAAAAAAAGCCATGACATCAAAGAAGGGAGAGCGTACCTGATCCGTCGCTTCCTCGACCACCTTCTCAACTAAAGATTATCGGACGATGAAGACGACCGAGAAATTTTATTTCAGACAAGAGGATGAAGAGCGAACCTAGAACCTCGTTAGATCTGGTTGATCCTCTTCCTCCACCAAGAAATAGGCTTGGAAGACCTATTTCGGGGCATCCGCAGAGCGATCACCAGAGGGAAGGAGCAAGGATCGGACGTCGGCGGGTGAAGAAGAAGAAGGGAAACCCTAGTCGCGAGAGCGAAGGAGGAAGGCCGGCCCCAAATCCCGATTTTGATAAGATTTTTTGCCCCTGGAATAGCTACAGTGCCGAAATACCGTATTCCAGGGGTCCGGATGGAATAGAAAAGAAGAATCTGAGGCGCTGACCGGAATAAGGCATAGCGTGGGCCCCATCGATCGTTTAAAGGGCTGTTTGGGGGAATAAACTGAAATAAGACCCTATTTCAGGCCTTATTTCAGCATCCAAACGCAGCCTAGAGGAAGGATGCTGGAGCCAGCGCGCAGCGGCTCGGCCTCCCAGACGGTCTATTAAATAATCCCTATTAGGAGACTTGTACCCCTAGGAATCCAAGTCAACACGATGTTCTATTTAAAATAAAAACGCCCTACAGAGCTGCTGAATCATCAACGAAGGGTTGGGAACCTGTACTAAAAATAAAAAAAGAAAAAGAAAAAGGAAAAAAGAGGTTGGTGAACAGCCCACCATAAACTCTCCACCCAGCGCCGGTCGGCACTCGGCAGCATCCCAGACTCCCAGTCCCTGGAAAGGAAACGGATATCGAGAGATGGGTGTGGCCTGGGCAAGCTTGGGTTCCGGCCTCGCCAGTCTCATGTTCCTCTGGACGGTCATCCGCCAATATTTCCCCTCCCCTCCCGAAACCATCCTCAAAAAATACCTCCATAAGTTTACGTCCTTCACCTATCCGTACGTCCAGATCACCTTCGAAGAGTACACCGGCGAGCGCATGAAGCGCAGCGAGGCCTACGTCGCCATCGAGCCCTATCTCAGCGCCTCTTGCTCGCAGCACGCCCACAGGCTCAAGGGCGAGCTCGGCAAGGACAGCACCAACCTCGTCCTCAGCATGGACGACCATGAGGAGGTCACCGACGAATTCGCCGGCACCACGTTTTGGTGGTCCTCCTCCAAATCCGCCCCTCGAGCCCAGACCATCTCCTTCTATCCTGCTGCGGAAGAGAAGAGGTCCTATAAGCTCACCTTCCACACAAGTAACCGGAGGCTCGTCAGCGATTCCTATATCATCCATGTGTTAAAGGAGGGGCGCGAGGTCGGTATCCGGAACCGGCGGCGAAAGCTGTACAGCAACAATCCCAGCAGCAATTGGCTTGGCTACAAGAGCACGGTTTGGAGCCACGTGGTGTTCGAGCACCCATCCAACTTCAACACCCTTGCCATGGACCCCGGGAAGAAGCAGGAGATCATGAAAGATCTCAATGCGTTCCGGAACGGGAAGGACTACTACGCCAAGATCGGCAAGGCTTGGAAGAGGGGATACCTCCTCTACGGCCCGCCCGGCACCGGCAAGTCCTCGATGATTTCTGCTAATTTCTTGGATTACGACGTTTACGACTTGGAGCTGACGACCGTGAAGAACAACACGGAGCTGCGGAAGCTTTTCATCGAGACAACGAACAGGTCCATTATAGTAATTGAGGACATCGACTGCTCGCTGGACCTCACCGGTAAGAGGAAGCAGAAAAGCAAGAAAGAGGAAGATGAGAGCGAAAAGAAGAAGAATCTGCCTCCAGACCGAGAAGAAGAGGAGAGCAGCAAGGTGACTCTATCCGGGCTTCTCAATTTCATAGATGGGCTGTGGTCCGCCTGCGGTGGAGAGAGGCTGATAGTGTTCACGACCAACCACATAGAGAAATTGGACCCCGCGCTGATCAGGAGGGGGCGTATGGACAAGCACATCGAAATGTCGTACTGCTGCTTCGAGGCATTCAAGGTGTTGGCTAAGAACTATTTGGACGTCGACTCCCACCCCCTGTTCGACAGCATCCGAGAGCTTATGGAGGAGGTGAAGATTACCCCAGCGGATGTGGCGGAGAACCTCATCGGTAAGTCTGTGGACGAGGATGCAGACTTGTGCCTTGAGAATTTGATCCAGGTGATGAGGAAAGCCAAGGAGGAAGAAGCATCCAAACAAACTCATGCCAATGCAGAGGAAATTGTGAAGGGGCAAGAAGAGTGGAGCTAAGGAGGAGAAAGCATCCAAACAAGCTGCAGGCAGTGGAGAGGAGAAGGTGGAAGGGGAGGAGCGAGTGGAATAGCACTGGCAGAGCTAGGTAATTGGTAGTTTTGCTGAAAAAAAAAAAAATGTTGTTTCCCGAAGCTATCGTGTACTGGTGTGTTGACTGTGTGTTTTAATTTGCTGGTTTTTCGTAAGATGGAATGTTACTATTAGAAAACTCGAGTTATTAGAATGCAAAAGTGAAATGACGCCCCTCCCCTTCCCCACGCACCAACTTCTGAATGCTGCCAAGAAATTCTCTACCCAACACTCGCATCCGCAGATGCACGCAAAATGCTACAAGGTAAAACTTAAGAAAGTACGGAGATGATTGACTATCACTTTAAAGAGAATGAAACGAATCTTTGACGATCCCTTTTCTTTAGTGATTTTTGAAGGAATAACCAGCAGAAGATTATTTTATAAATTGTTGCAGAATCAATAATGAATTTTATAGATGATTGACTGCTACAAAAAATAATATAAATCTTTGGCCATCTTTTTTCTGAGCGATCTTCAAAAGAATAACCAGCAGAAAGGCTGCTTTATGGGCAGCTGTTAACCAGATTTGATTATTATAGAATTAACTCATTTTTACTGATAACATCATCTTTTTTTCATAGGATGATACGGAATACCATATCTTTATCGTCTGAATTTGCACTCCATCGCTATGCTTCTGATCCTGACAGCTCTAGCCACTGAAGCTCTCCTGCTACTTCAGCAGTGAATCGGCATATAGTTTTCATCTCTTGGATGCCCCCCAAGGATATGTCAAAATCAATTTCGATGAAAGTGTTCGAAGAAGGATTGATGGAGTTTTGTTGGCAGTGGGAGGGCTTAGTCTCCTTGACTCCTCTGTTCCATTGGTTAAACTTTATACAACTTGGACCGGTATTTCTTATGCTATTCAGATACTTCATGCTCATAGTTTTCTCATTGAGGAAGACTCTCTAACTGTCATCCGATGGCTTCGGAAGGAGTGCTGCAATCAAGTCTCCACTAACCCATTGCACCATGATATCTGGACTTTCCTATAGGATATCTACAGAGTTCAGATCTGTCATGTTTATCGAAAAGCTAATTCTGTTGCGGATTGGGTGGCAGCCTTAATGGCTCATCATACTGGCTTTTGAACTTGGAACCAGGGCGATCCTGTCCTTTTATTTTTAAACAAATACTGTATTCTGATATATCTGGGTTGACTCGCACTAGATTAGTGTGATCATCCGTTTGTAAAAAAAAAATAAGAAAGTACAAGAGTGAAAAGAAATTATATGTTTGATTCTTTAAAATTATCTTATATTTTTATATTTTTATTTTCATTAAAAATTAAAAATATTTATAAAAATATATTTCATAATGAAAAATAAAATGATTTTTTTTAAAATACAACTTCAAAATGCTTTCATTATTTTTATTTTAAATAAAGAAGAAAATAAAAATAGAGATAAAAAACCTTAAAAACATAAAAATAATGATATTTTTAGACATGAAAAAGCAAAAATAAAAATAAAAGATTTTTAAAATTCAAATGCAACTTTAAGATTTTTATTATTGTTATGCAACATCTTGCGTTGAGTTGAGACAAAATTTGATGAGGAGGATGAAAAGGAATCTAGTATGATTTCATCAAGCTGTGGGGCCCTTCTTTCAGAAAAAATATTAGATAAGTGTGAGCGTAACGCACGCAAGATGAATGTAAGCTTTAATTGCTATTTAAAAAAGTTTTATGCATCCATCTTTGATGCATAAAGTATGCATTGAGCGCATGCTCATGCTGCTGCGCATACGATGCGCGTTATTATCCATTGAATCGTGACATGATAGTATAAATGTACGGTTAATTCGGTCGTTTCGTGTACATTTTATGCACCGCACAAGGTCTTCTCCTTGCCGCCTCAATTTTGTGTGACCGACGTGATTGTTTTAAAAGGAGGTACCTCATGGAAGCCGCCGTTCCCATGACGTTGCCTGCCGTGGCCCAAAACTTGCACGCAAAAAAGTCCAGCCGACGCAATAAATTGGAATCTGAAAGGCGGTGCACTTTTTTGACTTACACAAGTAAGGACCACCTCTGAAAGCTTAAAAATTAGTATAAAATTTTACTAAAGTAAACCTCAGAATCTTTGGAGTAGAACCACTGTTTTAAAAACCGAAAAACTCTTTCAACCGATCGGATTTTAAAGAATCGATTTAATCCTAATTTTAAACTTTTAGGTTTAAAAAATAAAGTTAGAATTAAATTTTTTACGGTTTTTAAAACAGTCTATCCCTTCATCTTCCTTCGTCTGCCGTTATCTCTACCTCTTCTCTCGGGTATGCGTCCTCTTTTTTTTATTTTTTTTATCCCAATGCTTTTTTCTCTATTGTCTTTTGATTTTTTTTCTACCCAACTTTGTACTTTATATAGTTCCTTGTTTCACTACAAGAAAGTATAGTATTTGTGGCGAACCTATTATGACGAAATATTTTCGTTGTTATAGGTTTATTTATAACAGCGAAATAAATATCAAATTCGTACTTATTTATTACGGCGAAAAATTATTTCACCGTAATAAAATGACTTATTACGACGAATTTTATAATTCGTCGTAATAGCTCCACGCTTAATTTTCAGTTTTAAATTTTTTATTTTTATTTCTATTTATTACGGTGAAAAATTATTTCATCGTAATAAAAGGACGTATTACGACGAATTATAAAATTTATCGTAATAGCTCTACGCTTAATTTTCAGTTTTAAATTTTTTTATTTTTATTTCTATTTATTACGGCGAAAAATTATTTCACCGTAATAAAAGGACGTATTACGATGAATTATAACATTCGTCGTAATAGCTCCACGCTTAATTTGCAGTTTTAAATTTTTTTTTTTATTTCTATTTATTACGACGAAATAATTTTTCACCGTAATAAAAGGACGTATTACGACGAATTAAAAAATTCGTCGTAATAGGTCCACGCTTAATTTTCAGTTTTAAATTTTTTTTATTTTTATTTCTATTTATTACGGCGAAAAATTATTTCACCGTAATAAAAGGAAGTATTACGATGAATTTAAAAATTCATCGTAATAGCTCCACGCTTAATTTGTAATTTAAATTTTTTTTTTTTTATTTCTATTTATTACGGTGAAATAATTTTTCGCCGTAATAAAAGGATGTATTACGACGAATTAAAAAATTCGTCGTAATAGGTCCACGCTTAATTTTCAGTTTTAAATTTTTTTATTTTTATTTCTATTTATTACGGTGAAAAATTATTTCGCCGTAATAAAAGGAAGTATTACGACGAATTTAAAATTCATCGTAATAGTTCCACGCTTAATTTGCAGTTTTAAAAAATTTTTTATTTTTATTTCTATTTATTACAGTGAAAAATTATTTTGCCGTAATAAAATGACGTATTACGACGAATTTAAAAATTCATCGTAATAGAAAAAAAAATCTTTCCTTTTCTACGGGACCTTATTACGACGAATTTTAGTTTCGTCGTAATAAGGTCCCTTTAATCCTACCCAAACCCTACCGCGATTTTATTCGGTGAAACCCTCGCTCCCGCCGTCTTCCCCCGCGCTTCTCTCCGCCGTCAGCTCCCGGACCCGCGCTTCTCTCCGCCGTCAGCTCCCGGACCCCGAGCTTCTCGTTCTCGTCTGGCCAGGGTTGTAGAGGTTCACGATTCACCAGATTTCCATTTCTTTCCTTTGTGTTTTGATGGTCTTTTCTTCACCTTGTTTCCATCTAGACTACTTGTTGAGGGTTTCTGGAATGATTTATGTGCTATTTTATTGATATGTAGTTGTTGCATCCTACTCTTCTTTTTTTTCACCTTCGAAAGATTTAGCATGATGTCGAGATTAAAAATAACTGTTTCTTGCATGTATAATCTATGCGTGGATGATAAAATATACATCCTTCCATGTCAAATGATAAAGCTGTGAGATGCTTTGGAAATTATTCTTTTTTGACAGCTATGCTGACAATTCAAGTAGGAAACCCTAAATTATAGAAATCCTCCCCCCTTTCTGTAGGTGGGTGGAAAGATGAATTGTTGTCGATTTGATATAGCCTTCATTGAATTTCTGGCACGCTTTATGATGGAGAAAAACTAAATACCATGATTAGATTAGGAAGACCTCAAAGGAGTGTCTCTTTTTTAATTTTTAATTAAAATTTTCATTTGACTAAGCCCAAATATGTAGTCACTTATGGCTTTAATTTATGCATTTTGCCTATATTTTTCTAATGCAAACTGTGGCATATTCATGGTAGATTGTTTGTTCTATGATGATGTGGTACACTTAGTCTGTTGCAAATTATGCCTGATATCTATTTACCAGCTTCTTGAGCCCGCATATCAGTCCTACAGCTTGCGTTAGCATTCTCAGGGATACGAAATTCAGAAACATATCGTGTGGTGTAGTAATTAATTCCAAAATAATCAAACGACCCATTAACCATTCTGGACTGCTGCTTGGTAAACTTGGGCAAACGCTTTCTTACCGGTGTCCTCATATTATGTGGATAATCTCCTCGGGTTAAGGGGTCCATGAACCTGCAAGAGTTGCAGAATAGATTTCTAGTAGTTAATTCTCAATCGTTCACTGGTGTTCTTAATGATCTATTTTCTTTTTAGCTTTTTGATGCCTCACCTCAGTGGGAAGGAACACTACTTGTGTATTAATGATCTATTTGTTGCATATCAGTGCGTCACTTGGATCTTTCTGTAAATACTAAGTATCACATTATATTTCAAATGTAGGAACCAAGGCAAGGATATTTAGAACAATTGCATAGTCTAGAAATGGTTAGTAAAATGTAGTGTTGCTTTATGCTGCACTGTGAATGACTATCACATTATGCATTGATGCTTAAATATAGTCAATGCAAATCACATGGTGGTAGGTGTACAATTTCTTTTCTTTTGAGACAGGGGTTGTTCTCCTCTTTCAAATTGTTTTCTTTCAAATAAATGAGCTTTTTTCTCTTTTAGAGTGTGTGAGTCTGTTACAATTTCATCTGCGATTAGTTGAGATAGTTTTCTTCATTTAATTTTACTATATCCCTTGGTTCATGTTTTTTCCTCTGGGAAGAAGATCTCTGGTCTGGGTGTTAGTAACAATGAATTGGTGCAACTGCAAAAGCCCTTTGTTTATGTCAAACTGATTCTAGTCTATAGCTGGATTATTGGTGCATAGAATGAAAGATAATGACATATTTCCTCATTAATTTGTATAGGTTTGCTAGCCCAAACCTATGGAGTTGATTTGTGCATCTGAGAATCCCTCAGAGGACACAAAATATAGTCAATGCAAATCACATGGTGGTAGGTGTACATCTTAAAGCAAGATGGGCATCATTTACAACCAACACAGGCAAACTTCACCCTTTTATCTAATTTAGGGTTGATTTATCAAGATGGTGAAAGTTAAATCTAATTTAGGATCAAACTTTTAAAAATATTTCTATGGTCAGGGTCAAATTAGCTTTCAAAGTTCAAATTTTGTTAAAAGTTGAAGTGGCAATTAGTACAGCTGCAATTGAGCCTTTTGCCCAAAGGATGAGAGATCACACCAACCAAATAAGTAGCATAAGGATAAACATAAATTACAATGGTTATTGTGGTGCTTTATCTTTAGATGATGAACATAAGTTACAACAGTAATTCTGCAGACAATAAAGCCTTGCTGTTTGGGCATTTGAGGGCCATTTGTTTGATTGCATATTATTGCATGTTGTTAAGAAGGATAAAGAATCAAAATTTCAATCCGACAGCAGCCAACTATTGTCGGCAAGCCTAATGGCCAAATGGCCAAATCTAGTCATCAGCATTGAGTAAGAGGCAATTTTAGAGTTATGATAGAATCCTGCCAACCGAAAGCTCTAATGGTAACATATTGCTATCGGAATGTTACCATTGTGAGGTCTCTGATGTTTAGGAATATAAAAATGATAACTTATCGATCTTTATGGTAATGAAAGCTTTAAGAAGCATCAGACGTACAATCTTGAAGGGGATTCTCTATTGTTGTTCTTTTCAATGAGGTGGAATCCGAGCTTTATCCTGGATGTGAAAAGTTTTCTTCTTTGACATTCTTAGTGAAGTTAATGCACATTAAGGTCCTCAATCGGTGGACAAATAAGTCTTTCAATATGTTGCTTGAACTATTAAAAGAGGCATTTCCGAATGGTACTAGAATACCATCTTCGCACTATGAGGCCAAAAAGAAGATGAATGAGTTGGGTTTAGGCTACGAGAATATACATGTATGCAAGCATGATTGTGCTATCTTTTGGAAGGAGAATGCCTCTTTAGAAAAATGTCCGGTATGCAACGAGCCTAGGTACCAAGTGGTTGAAGACAAAGGTAAGAAGATACCTTATAAAGTTATGCGGTATTTTCCACTCACACCTCGTTTGAAACGTCTATATGCCTCAAGATATACAGCTGAAGATATGAGGTGGCACTATGATAAGCGACCGATCACAGATGGGGTGTTACGGCATCCAGCAGATGGAGAAGCATGGAAAGATTTTGATCAAAAGTATCCTAATTTTGCCAGTGAACCAAGAAATGTAAGGTTAGGTCTTGCTTCAGACGGATTCAATCCATTTGGGAACATGAGTAATGCATACAGTATGTGGCCCGTCATTTTAGTACCTTATAACTTGCCTCCATGGAAATATATGAAAGAGACATTCTTTATGATGTCGTTGCTTATCCCCGGTCCTAAATCTCAGGAAGGGATATGGATATATTTTTAAGGCCAATAGTGGATGAACTTAAACATTTATGGACCGAAGGTGTTGATGTATATGATGCATCTACCAAAGAGAGTTTTCGGATGCACGTAGCTATTTTATGGACTATAAATGATTTTCCAGCATACTCATTATTATCTGGTTGGAGCACAAAGGGTTATAAGGCATGTCCAGTTTGTAATGAGCAAACCTCATCCAAAAAGCTGAAAGACAAGATTTGCTATATGGGACATCGCCGTTACTTGCCTATTTATCACAAGTGGCGAAATAGTAGACTCCATGATGGAAGTAGAGAGCATGGAGTCAAACCAAAAATGTTGACCGGAGAAGAAATTTTAATGCAATTAGAACACATAGCTGCTGAACAGTCCGGAAAGCATCCAAACAATAAACATCGAAAGCGAAAGCGTGCACCAAATGAGTTGAATTGGTATAAGAAGAGCATTTTCTTCGAGTTGGAGTATTGGTCATCATTAAAATTGAGACATAACTTAGATGTAATGCATATTGAGAAGAATATATGTGACAATGTCGTGGGAACTTTATTAAGCATCGAAGGTAAGACAAAAGACACATATAAAGCAAGAGAGGACCTGGCTTCAATGGGGATCCGAAGGGAGTTGTGGTTACAAACTCAAGGTAATAGAGTTTATAAGCCTCCTGCATCTTACACCTTAACATTAGATGAAAGAAGACAATTCTGTAAGTGGCTAAAATCTGTGAAGGTGCCCGATGGATATTCTTCCAATATTTCAAGGTGCGTAAATGAAGGTGATGGAAAGATATCCGGCTTGAAGACACATGATTGTCATGTACTACTTCAAAGATTGTTACCTATTGGCATTCAACCATTCTTGCAGAAACATGAGAGTAGTACTTTAATTGAGCTTTCTAATTTCTTCCAACAACTTTGTTCAAGGACATTGTATGTTAGGGATTTGGAGTTGTTACAAGAGCAGATTGTGGTGATCTTATGTAAGCTTGAACGAATTTTTCCACCAGCATTTTTTGACGTTATGGTGCACTTATCAATTCATTTGCCTTACGAGGCCTTACTTGCCGGACCTGTTCAAAGTAGATGGATGTATCCTTTTGAAAGGGCACTTGGTACGTATAAACAATACGTACGTAATAAGGCTCGTCCGGAAGGTTCAATTGCAGAAGCTTATGTTGTCAACGAGTCTCTAACATTTTGTTCAATGTATCTTCGAGGCATAGAAACAAAATTCAATCGTCCGGAACGAAATTTTGATTCGGATAGCCATTTGGACAAGCAATTAAATATATTTGCAACTCGTTGGCGGCCTCTTGGAAAAGGAAGAATGGTGCATTTAGATGATAAAACTTTAAAACAAGTACATTGGTACCTCATCAATAATTGTCCAGAGGTGCAACCATTTCTCAAGTAAGTATACTTGTAAAATTATTTCTTCATATCATGCAATTTTCTATAGTGCTCATTAGCGTAATGTTCTCTATAGCCAACACATTGATCAGCTAAATCCAACTAGACCGGAACAACTGGACCAATTACAAAAGGAAAGATTTTTGGAGTGGTTTAAAAATGAAGTAAGCCCGTACATTCATTTATATTGTCAATTAATATATCATATGTCTTTATTTCAAATGACGTTGATGTTTGGTTTATCCAGATGTTAAATAAGCATTTTGCTGGGGCATCTGAAGCTACTGATGAGCTTTATTCATTGGCTATTGGTCCCGACAGTCGTGTGTTCTCGTATACTGGCTGTGTGGTGAACGGCGTTAAATTTATCACTGTTACTCGGGATGTCGGCCATAAAACACAGAATAGTGGCATTTGTGTTCCCTCTACTCATCTAGGAGAAGAAATTAACTTTTATGGTATATTATTAGAGGTCCTTGAATTTCATTTTGTTAAAGGTTGTAAGGCGATAATGTTCAAGTGCAAATGGTTTGAAACTGAACCAAAGCACAGGAGAATGCAACAACATTATAATATTACAAGTATAAATATTAGTTCAGAATGGTACAAACATGAGCCATTCATTTTAGCATCACAAGCTGAAAAGGTTTTCTACTTGGATGATTTGAAGAACAATTCTAATTGGAAAGTGGTATACAAGGTTAGTCATCGTCATTTGTGGGATATTCCAAAAAAAGATGATGATGTTCAGGAAGAAGTATATCAAGAAGATGATTCAGCAGCCCTTCGATTCACATGTGAGCAACCTAACATGGACTTAATAACATCTCGGCGTACGGACACTGATGCTGAAATAGTTGCAACTCAAGAAAACATTAGAGGTCATAGTGATGTCGGTCAAGATGACTTTATATGCGAAGATGTTGAGGAGGACGACACACTAGCTGATTATGACAGTGAGGGATCTATACATAGTTCTGATATGGAGGATGATGAAGAAAATGAGCATATTAGTGATGACAGTGATTAATTTGGTAGCATTCATTTTTTTTACTTATTATAACTATATGTTCTTATACTTTCTTATTTGTTAATTCTAGTTTGTATGTTTGTTTGCAGATGTCTTCGAGAGATACTCCTGCTACATCGAGGCGAGATGATTCTCCTTACATTCCAGCTCTGACAGAGGGGTCATCTGTCGGCGCATCATGTAATAACTCTACTTTAAACTTATATTATTTGGCTATGTTTCTTTATGTTATTTTGCACTAATTTAGTTCATTATGTTTTGCAGCTACATCATCAAAGAAGAAGGGCCGAGGTCCTGCTCGCGGATACAAGTCCGCACATCTGATTGATACGCGTCGTGGACAGAAGTTGCCTATTCTTCTGCCACCTGAGGTTGGACGACCATTGGGTGAGTTTCGCTCTGAGTTTCTGACCGAGATAGGAGTGGTTGTACGTGACATGGCACCACTTGCGGTCAGAAGTGGAGTGAGATCACTGATGCACAGAAAGCACCTATGATCGATCGACTTCAGGTCAGTATAATTGTATTAGATTACTTTAGATTACGTTTAATGTACTTAATATACCTTATAACTTTTATAATTTATATATATATATACTTGCAGGAGAAGTTCGATCTTGATATGAATTTAGATCATATTAAAAAAGGTATTGAGTTTCAAATGAATAAAGTTTATCGAGAATTTAGATATCGGCTTCATATCCACTTCATTAGTCACGGTGGGGACACAAGTGTGAGCTTAGCAAAACAAAATAAGCCATCTCGTGTCTCGCAGAGTGACTGGGACTTTCTATGTGATTACTTTTATTCAGATGAGTATAAGGTAAATACATCCATACAAATATTTTAATAGTTTATATTTTTTATAAACTCATGTAACCATTTTCATTAATTCTTTGATGTAGAAAAAATCAGAAACAAATAAATCTAATCGGGAATTGCAGCCATATGCTGCTCTCACTGGATCGAAGTCTATACCGGCTCACTCTTATGATATGGTAAGGAATACTGTGAACCTAGTGCTTTTATATTTATGTATTTTGTGGTTTGATATTGTTGTAGTGTTATAAATCTATTTTTATATTTTTATAGCAAGCAATGTTATATTGTAAATGTTTAAGATGCTAAAACGCAAGAAAATGTTTAAAAAAATGAAAGCCAAAATAGACTGTACGAGGGATGTATCAAGGATCTCAAAATGTTTAAAGAAGCAACATTCTTTAAATGTCTGTGGACCAAAGTCGTGAGGTTCTAGTGGGGAAAAACAGAAAGAACACAAGAAATATATGGTTTAAGAATAAATGGCATCGACACATTATGGATTGATGCGAGCGCTTAATTAAAATGATCAAAATAGGGAGAAAAAAAAAACACTTATGTATATATTTTAGGTTGGTCACTGTCACCGGAAGGATTTAGGGTTTTTATGGTGTCTCAATTAGTTTTTGTCCACACATGGGTAAAGAGATTATACACATTCTTTTTTTACGCATTCTTGTATTATAAAAACAACAATGACTTTTTAAAAGATACAAATGGAGCATTATCAACTTGTGGGTTATGTTTGGATGTTGAATGGTTAACCACCCTTAAAAACAACTTCCATCCTTTTAGCCATCTAACTAGTGAATAAAGTTATTCACTATTTGGTTGATACATACCATCCTCCATCAATGCCATCTTGCAAAAAGTGAGAGGATGGTAATAAAGAAATTGTAAAAACACCGTATAAAGGCAACAGTGGTAGAGAAAATAAGGCCTAATTTGCTGGAGAGGTAGTTAAAGTTATTTCTCCCTCCACCAGGAAACAACTTTAACATGGATATCTACATTATTAGTCCATTGACCAGATAAGATTATTTATGCCTTTTTGTATGGTGTTTGGCTGTTTAGTTGAAAAATGTGATAAGTTTCAAATTTGGTTCTGATAACTGGAAAAATACAACATAGTTAGTGGTTCTGAACTATTCAGGTAAGCGATTAGTTGGACTTTGGATCTTTAAAATTGGTTAAAAGGTGTGAATTGGGTAAAATGAAAAGGAAGCATTAGTTTGTTCTGAATAGACACTGATTATAGCAGCATGATGAGCTGACTTTTAACTTTAGTTCAGCAAGAAAATATTACTGAACCTTATTGTGATGCGCAGAATATCAGAATCTCAATATTAAGCAACATAATGAAAGTATGGTCTTTGGTGTTTTATTAGCATTCTGATAAGATTTGAGGTGCCTGCTTGCGCTGCAACTTTATGCTACAGACTGTAGTGTGAAAGATTCTTGGCTGTCCTTGTTCTAGTGAGAATTTTAACTTGTTGACATGCCTCTGACTTCTAAAATTTGTACCCTGTTCTGCTAACAGCTTGTGACAGTATTGGCTTCTCACTGAATGTAGCCACATGCATTCTGTAAATGACCTCAGATATTACTGATTTCCCTTAAAGTGGCCTCCAGCTCCAATGGAGAAATCATCTTAACTTGCAGAAAATAAAAAATACCTCGTGCTTCCTCATATTCAAGTTTTCTTGTTTCATCCCCCCTAGTCTGTTCTCTACCATCACACTTGGTCACTGACCATATAAGCAGCCGTTCGCATTTCTTGCTATGGCACAATATCTTCTCCTAAGATTGCTCCATGTATTCAACTCCATCCTTCCTTGATCATGTACATTCCATCCTTCAAGCAAACTGCTCAGTATCTGTCTTTGTGATTCCTTGTATAATCCTTGTGTATTGCTGAGTGGTCTGCTCTGGATGTCCCATGCTTCTAAGAGGTCATCTTAGTTGTTGCTACAAGGATTGCATCATTTCTAACATTCAATTGGCAGAGACAACCACTTGTGGCCCTCGATATCCTAACTATCTAAGCATCTGCAGACAACCACTTGGCTTTTAGCGTCTTGTGTAGCAAAAGCCTTCGCTTGGGCAATTGCTTCCAAGTTGAGACCTTGCGTATTTGCATCCGTTTATGCTTGGCAATGGCTTAGTTGGATGTCTTTTCTCACTGCCAAGGAGTCTTTGCAAGAGGGTCCTATCACTTCTATTTTTTGGCTGGTGGCTGTAGTTTGATTAATGATGTTTGTTTGGCTGTAGTTAATCCATTTTGCACTCATGTTATTGTAGCCACAATAAGTACTTTTTCTTATGCTCCTTGTTTCCAGTTACTTGAACAGAATTTTAGAAACCTTTAAAATAAAAACTGAAGTTCAACTATTTTAATTTATGATAGAAAAAAGTCAATATCCCTACTGAAAAACCACAAAAGCCTCTTATTACAATATGTAGACCCAAAATTCTATTTGTTTAAGTGATATTTAGCCTTACCTGGAGTCCTGGAATGGCATGGCTGTCAGTTTGAGGGTGTCTTTCATGAGAATGTCTGGACACTTTGGATTAAATATGCTTAGCACTTGAACTAATTGATGGTTGAAGTTCTGAACTTTTTGCACCAGTGTTCATTGCGGTACACTCAAAATGCCACTTGGATCTGGTAAAAATAATTGTATTACATTGATGAATTGATACATTGTATTAGATTATTACATTGATGCATTGATACATTGTATTAGATTATTACATTGATACATTGTATTAGATTATTACATTAATACATTGTATTAGATATTTCATTGATACATTGATAATTGTATTAGATTATTGTCTTAAATTATTGTTTTAAATTATTATTGTTTCTTTTCAGAGAGATCCTGTTACGGGAGAGGAGCCATCAAGACTTCATCTGTGGAATACTCTTCATTTTGATAAAAAGAAGAATCAATGGATAAATGAAAAAGCTGAAGAAACCCATGTAAGTTTTATCAATTAAAAATACAATATTATTGAATGTAATGTTTTATACTAAACATATTGAATTTGTTTTCTTTTCATTGCAGGCACAGTTAATAGAGCGACTTTCCTCACAGGACTCTACAGTAGAACCAATCAATGAGGATGTCATTTTGGAGGAGGTTTTAGGCTCTAGATCTGGTTATAAAAGAGGATGGGGTCCATTACCGAAGGGTACATCGAGAATTAGAGGTAGTTCTTCATCTTCTGAAAACTCACAATTAAAGGGTGAATTACATGAGTGCCGAGAGCTCATCGCTCAGCAAGAGAATAAGCTTGCTCAACAAGAAGATAAGCTTGCTCAGCAGAGGATAAACTCACTCAGCAAGAGAAGACTATCCAGGATCTAAAGGCGACGACTGCTGAGCTCACTGCTTTCATGCGACAGTTAGTGCCTGGATATCATCCTAGTGGATCCCAGCAGACTTCACCTCCATAGTACATGTATTTTTTTTAAAATTATGTATTTTTTGAAACATTGTATATGATGATTTTATTGAAATGAATGAAAACTTTTATTAATTTTTTTGTGAAACTTTTATATTAGAAAATTATTTCTAGTATCGTTGCTTTAATATTATATTATTGTAACAGGTGCAATACAAAAAAATATTAAAAAAATTTTAATATTTTTAAATTTTAATTAAAATATTACGGCGACTTATTTTCGCCGTAATATCAACCTATTACGGCGAAAATAGGTCGCGTAATAGGTTTTTAATTAAATTTTAAAAATATTAAAATTTTATTACGGCAAAAATAAGTCACCGTAATTTTTAATATTTTTAAAATTTAATATTACGGTGACTTATTTTCGTAATATCATATTACGGCGAAAATAAGTCGCGTAATAGGTTTTTAATTAAATTTTAAAAATTAAAATTTTATTACGGCGACTTATTTCGCCGTAATTATTACGGCAAAATAATCGCCGTAATAAAATTTTAATATTTTTAAAATTTAATTAAAAACCTATTACGACGACTTATTTTCGCCGTAATAGGTTGATATTACGGCGAAAATAAGTCGCCGTAATAGGTTATTACGACAATATATTTCTACGACGATTTGTAATGTATTACGACGAATTTTTTATCATCGTAATAATTTATTACGACGACTTTTGTACCTGTTGCGATGAATTAATTCGTCATAATAAGTCATTTTTTTTGTAGTGTTTTATGCTCTCTCTCTTTGTTCTCATGTCCCTGGAATAGCAAGAAGCCTTCGTCTATTGATTTCTTTTACTTTTTTTTCTTTTGTCTTTTGATACTATCGGTTATATGGAAATAGAATGGAGGAAACTGACAAATAAATTCTTGTGATTTTTTGCTTATAATACGTATTTGAGGAGTGAAGAGATAAAACCGAAGAGCGAATGAAAGTGAGGAGGCAGAAGCACCGATAGAGATAGTCCCAGTGATCTTAACAAGTGGATTTAAGTTTTTTTTTAAGCCGATGCTTACTGTGTAAAAATATGCCTTCATGGACAACAACAAATAAATTTTTTTATAGTTTAATATTTATATTTTATTATTTTAATATTATTAAATTAAAATTTAATTATGACATCATTCGGTTCGATCAAACCGATTTATCCGATCGAACCGATTGACCCATGACCCAACTGTAAAGCCGATTCGTTGTCCGGTTCAATTTTCAAAACATTGAGTAGAATACAACTGTGACCCTTCTCCTAATTATTTAAACATATACATAGATATAATAGTAGTTAATCCTAAATTTTTCATCCAGTCTTTTCTGAATGCTTGCTGAAAGATAAGAATTTCTTCTTTCTAATTATTTTCAAACAATTACTATCATCCAATATAAATAGTCATAATTAAGAAGCTCAAGCCTTAATAATATTTTGGAAAGAGTAATTACTATAAATTATCCTCACCTCTTAGGCTTTGTTTGGTATTACTGTCATTTTCTTTTTAAAAATATTTTTTTATTATTTTTTAACATTTTTGATAATAGAATACTTGGTAGTCACCAATATTGCTTTTTATTTTTCACAATTCTAATGATAGAAATATATTTGATAGCTACTATTGCCTTTTATATTTTATAACAAAAGATACTTAAAGATCCATTTGGTTCCCATGGATAATCCTCGTGAATCGAAATCACAATACTAATTTCAATTTGAGAGATTTATTCAAAAGGATTTAAAACTCGATTTTGATTTCATCTTATATTAAGAGGGATTTGAAATTTAGACCCCTCGCATCTAAATTGCAAATTTATATATACTAAATATGATATGTAGTATAAGTAATATATTATAATATATTTATACATATATAACTTCTATAAAAAGTTATTTTGGTTTTCAAAATAGTTACTGTTGCCCAGCTATGCAACTCAAAAGGGGGTGAATTAGATTTTTAAAAAATTTCAGTAAGTATGTGCTATTTTGAAAAATTGAAATTGTCAAGTTAGTGTGAGTAGAAGTGTAAGCCAAACAAGCATAAGTAAACAATCACACACAAATACAAAGGTTTATAGTGGTTTGGTGCTAATCCTTGCACCTACATCAACTTTTCAAGAACCTCTTGAAAATTTTTTCCACTAATCGTTATCCAAACGATTACAACCCTAGCTGTCCAAGCTAACTTCTTGTTTACCATGCACAAGAAACCTTACAAAACATCAATTCCGGGTTTGGCACACCTAACACAAGTTTAAACCAAGTTGAAACTCAATCAAAACAGCAATGATACAAATTTCAGAATGTTACAGCTCCTATATGAGCAAATAAAGCAATAATAGCACTTTACATATTTCTGTAGGTCTTCTTCTTAAATGAGCTTCTTTTCCTTGAATATTGTAACTTTAAGCACTTAAGAAAGCTTCTCTTGAAGTTTGGTGGAGCTTTAATGGCTTTTGAAAGATAGCTTGAAGGCTGAAAACTTTTCTGAACTTTCTTTTGAATCGCTCTTAAAAGCTCTTTAAGCACTTTTTTTAATACTTAAAATCATCATTTGAACTTATTGATGACGCCCGATCACTGGTCCTGAACGTCGAGAGAAGGAAGCGGATTGATTAGCGGATCTTTGCTCCATCGAGTTGCCTACAAAAAAGTCCTAGGACCGGAGGGATTCTCGGTGGGAACCTTCCGACGCTCAAGTTAGCAATCGAGGTCACAGCCGAGAAGGAGCTCAAACGACCTCTTTTTAGATGAAAAGTGTTCCCAGGGAGAAGGGATCCATATCCGTTGAGCTCTAGGACATAGAAAGATAGCGTGGTCATCCGTCTTCTCCTCCAGCCGACAAAGAGGATAGATCGGCTAAATAGACAGACCCCTCCTAGAGAGAAGAGCAGACGTAGGAAGGCAGCCCCAAAGAAGCTTCCAAATAAAAAGCTGAATCCTAGGAATGGTTGGAAGCTTCCAAATCTAAGCAGCATCCTCAGTGCGCCGGGACTGAGGCCTGAAAATCCTCATAAGGTCCTTGGAGGGAGCCCTAGAGAGACAAGATCTCTGCCAAAGCCTAGAATCACCACCATAGCCAGGCATAAGAGGCATAGATAGAATCCGCCGAGAAAGCTCCTCCCCAAATAACCATGTCACCGTGGGGATATGTGATGCAGGGCGATATTCAAACGCCTGCAACTCAAGAACGATCTAATCTGCGAGAAAAGAATTCGTCCAGGTTTGGTTCGAATCTTGACAAGAAAAGGGGAAAATTTCGAATTTTGATCACTCTCAATCCAAAATTTAAAGGAAGAGCAATTGAATTTTCAATTCAATTGTTTTGAATCAGAAAATAAAAGAAAACATTCATCTTTATTCAAGAGGAAAAAAAAGGAAATCTAAAATAGCATCTTTCTTCTCTGCCTCTGACGGCCGCCCAAAACCAACTTAAATAAGAGAGAAAACCCTAACATCATAAGTTCAGAAAATTACAACTATGCCATTAAAAACGAAACAGGCCCAAAACTCCTATCAGACGAGCCCGGATGGCCAAAATCCACAGCAGCTCATAGCCAAAAGCAATGACTTTGAATCAGCAGTCCGTTTCCATGTGATCAGCCAAGTTTGGGCCCAGTCCGACACATAAAATTTCAAGCCCGTTTGTTCTACAACCTCTTGGACCTTCGTAGATTATCTGGTGTGGTCTTTCCTGACGTGGCCTGCTGACTCTGGGTTGCTGGTACAGGAACATTGAAGGACTGGTTCGACTGACCGAACTCTGGTCTGAACTGATGTCCTCATCACTCTCCCCTTCCTCTGAAAAGCTTGACCTCAAGCTCGAATTCTCTCCTGCATAAGGGGTCAGATGCCGAATGTTGAACACATCCGAAATGAAGACATCATCTGGTAACTCAACCCGATAGGCATTGTCACCAAATTTCTCCAATACCTGGCATGGACCTATCTTTTTCGGCTTGAGCTTCGTGAAAGCTCCCTGTGGATACCGCTCCCTCGGTAAGTAAACCCATACCAAATCGCCCACTTCAAAGGACTGTTGCCGACGCTGCTGATCAGCTTTCGCCTTGTATTTGGCGTAAGTCTGCTCCAATTTGGCTCTAACAATCGCATGTATCTCCTGCAAGTCAGACACTCTATCTTCAACCTTCTGACTCATCTTCTCTGGCGACTCAACTGGCAGAACATCCAAAGGACCTCTTGGCAAGAACCCAAACAGTATCTGAAACGGAGCAAACCCTATAGAACGGTTCACTGAAGAGTTGAACTCAAACTCAATCTTCGGCAAACACAAATCCCAGCTCCTGAATTCATGCACATTTGCCCGCAACAGATTACCCAAGCTACGGTTGACAACTTCAGTCTGTCCATCCATCTGAGGATGATAAGGACTGCTGAATTTCAACTTTGTGCCCAACTTCTTCCACAGCTCTCGCCAGAAGTGTCCCATAAACTTGCTGTCCCTGTCTGACACTATGGATGCCGGTATACCAAAATGTCGAACCACTGAAGCAAAATATAAGTCAGCAACCTTTGACGCATCAAAAGTGGTTTTGCATGGCAAGAAACACGCCACCTTACTGAACCGATCCACAATCACCATAATCGAATCCAGTCCCCTTGCTGTCCGCGGCAATCCTACAACAAAGTCCATAGAAACATCTCGCCATGGTGCCTCTGGGATAGGTAAAGGCGTGTACATACCTTGGTTCGTGTCTGTCCCCTTCGACTCTTGACACAACCTGCACCTCTTCACAAAAGCCTTGACATCTCGGTCAAGACCAGGCCAATAAAACCGCTGCCGAATCAACCAGGCTGTTTTATCCATTCCGAAGTGACCCTGGTTATGTAGTTCCTGGATGATCAACACACGAAGAGACGTATCAGGAATACATAAGCAGTTACCTCGAAACAAATATCCATCATGGAGAACGAAATCAGTTCGCTCCCCCACCTCAATTTTGGCCAAAATCTCCTTGAAGTGCTCATCCATACGAATGTCCTCCCTTACACTCTCAAAGCCGAGAGTGTACACATGCATAGCGCCAATCAACAAGCTCCGCCTACTCAAAGCATCAGCCACTCTATTCAACGTACCAGACTTGTGCTTGATGCTGAAAGTGTATTCCTGCAAGGCACTCACCCACTTCCCATGCCTTGAACTCAGTTTATGCTGACCCTGTAAGAACTTCAGCGCCTGATGGTCTGAATACAATACAAACTCCGCTGAATCAAGTAGTGGCGCCAATGCTACAAGGATCTCACAATGGCGTACAATTCCAGATCATAAACCGAATAAGCCAGTTTAGCTCCTCCCAGCTTCTCACTGAAGTATGCGACTGGTCTTCCTTCCTGGTTAAGCACTGCCCTAATTCCAGTCTTCGAAGCATCACAATCCACCTCAAAAACTCTATCAAAATCAGGAAGACCCAATAAAGGAGCTTCGGTCAATCTGACTTTCAGCCCATCAAATGCCTCCTGTGCGGTATCATTCCACCCAAATCTGGCTCCCTTCAACAATTCCGTTAAAGGTGCAGCCAGCTCACTGTACCCCTTGACAAACCTGCGATAAAACCCTGCAAGACCCAAAAAGGATCTCAATTCTGTCAAGGTTGATGGTACTGGCCATTCCACAATTGCATGCACCTTATTCCTATCTGGGAGAATCCCCTCTCCAGTCACAACGTACCCCAGAAAAATCAGTCTCCCAACCATCCAAATGCACTTCTCTGGGTTAGTAACTAACTGGTCTCACGTAACACTGACAAAACCTGTGCCACATGGCCCACATGCTCTTCGGCTGTCCTGCTGTATATCAAAATATCATCAAAGTAGACAACCACAAATGAGCTAAGAAATGGACGTAAAACCTGGTTCATTACGCGCATGAACATGCTCGGCGCGTTGGACAACCCGAATGGCATTACCAACCATTCATACAGCCCTTCCTTAGTCTTGAAGGTTGTCTTCCATTCGTCTCCAGGCTTCATCCTTATCTGATGGTACCCACTCTTCAAATCAATCTTCGTGAAGACCTTAGCACCACTCAACTGATCAAGCATGTCGTCCAACCTCGGTATCGGGAACCTGTACTTCACAGTAATTTTGTTAACCGCGCGGCTGTCGACACACATGCGCCACGTACCATCCTTCTTCGGTACCAAAAGGGCTGGCACCACGCACGGGCTAATGCTCTCCCGTACGAACCCCTTGTCCAAAAGTTCTTGGACCTGCCTCCTCAATTCCTCATGCTGCTGCGGTGTCATCCGATAATGAGCCTTATTCGGCAACACTGAGCCCGAAATAAGGTCAATGTCGTGCTGAATATCTCGGAGAGGTGGTAATCCGCCGGTAGCTCCTTTGATACAACATCTCGGAATTCCTCCAAGATAGACACCAACTCCTCAGGAATCATATTTGGCCTTTGCTCCTCTTCCACGCCGAAGTCTCCTGACTTGCTCACCAAAGCAAAACAAACATCCTCTCCATCCAAACTCGCATCGAATTATGTGCTTGGTAAACAAATTACTGTATTCTGTCCACTCACATCCTGAAGCGGCTTCAAAATAACTTTCCTCCCATCTGGACGCAGCATATAACTGTGGGTGTACCCGTTGTATACTGCCCTGTTATCAAACTGCCACGGATGCCCCAGTATGATGTGAGTAGCATCCATTGGAACAACATCCGCCTCAATAGTTGTCTCGAAATGAGGACCAAAACACAGTGACAACTTACACCTTCGGCTGACCTGAATGTCTGCATTTCGGTTCACCCAACCGAGCTTATATGGATGTGGGTGAGGGTCTGTCTGCAACCCCAGCTTCTTCACAGCCTCCTCTGCTATCACATTCTCCCAACTGCCGGAGTCTATGATAACACGACATGTTTTGCCAGCCACAAAACATTTCGTTGTGAAGATGTCGTGCCGACGCCAATCCTCATCTGATCTCGGCGCCAGACACATTCTTCGTATCACCAAGCTCTCCCCTTGAATATGGTCCGGATCAATAACACACAGCTCATCATTAAATTCTCATCCTCAGGGAACTCTCCTCCATTTTCGTCCTCCATATAATCCTCCATATACAACTGAGCTCGCGCCTTGGGGCATTCATTGGCATAGTGCCCCAAATTCTGATACCGATGGCACCGAATGTTAGCCCTGTTGCTGCCCACTCTCGCCTGAGAACCTGAGGTTCCATTCGACCCTGTTGGTCTTGGAGGTACTGATGCCTGCGGCCTCGCTACTGGAGGCATAAATTTGCCCCCTGAATTCTGCCCTAAACTCTGGCCCGTAGTAAAACCCCCTCTGCTCTGAAACCCCCTGTTTCTCATCAAGCTCTTTTCCACTGCCTGAGCCCTCATATGCGCATCTCCTACGCTATCAATTCGATGCACAGCCAGTGCATCTTGGATTGACAGCCGCAAGCCATGAAGATACATGGCTATCAATCTCGGTTCAGCCTCAATCAACCGATTTCGTGCAACCAATCGATAAAATTTAGTTGTGTACTCCTCGACGCTCCGACTACCTTGCGTCAAACCATGCAACTTCGAATACAAAATCTGCTCATGGTTTGGAGGCAAAACTCCCTTTCATCTCCTGCTTTAGCGCTACCCATGACGCTAATGGAGGTCTCCCATCCATATATCTACGATAGTGCTGCGCATGCCACCAAGCAGCAGCCCTATCTCTGAATCGAATTGTGACAAGCGTACCTGCTTGTCTAAGGGCACCTCCTTCAGACGAAAAACATCATCGACCTGAAGGGTCCAATCAACATACTCGTCTGGGTTGATTCCTCCTTTAAACTCTGGAATTTTGACCCTGAAGCCTGCTTCCCACTGATTCTGATTTTCAAAATAGGGAGGTTGATCGACATACCTTGGAAGTCCAACATCAGGCCTCTGTTGCCCTCTTCGAATTGGTGGTGCCTCTAGATTTTCGAAACCCCTCTCCCTACCTCCATCAATTTCATCACTCTCCTCCACTCGAAGGGTTGGGCACGATTCTGCACCTCCAGCCGCACCATCATCGCCTGCATGGTTTGCATCATCTGTTGCATCACCTGATGCTGGTCTCGCATGGCGTCTTGCATAGCATCTCTCACGGCGTCTCTCAGGGATTGATCGTTGTTCTTCTGCTCCATTGGATCAAATTTCGGTTAGGGTTGATATTTGGTTTGGAAGGAATAGATCAAGGCGGTAATGGAAGGAATAGATCAAGGCTGTAATGGAAGGAATGGATCAAGGCTCTGATACCAAGTTGATGCAGGGCGATATTCAAAACGCCTGCAACTCAAGAACGATCTAATCTGCGAGAAAAGAATTCGTCCAGGTTTGGTTCGAATCTTGACAAGAAAAGGGGAAAATTTCAAATTTTGATCACTCTCAATCCGAAATTTAAAGGAAGAGCAATTGAATTTTCAATTCAATTGTTTTGAATCAAAAATAAAAGAAAACATTCATCTTTATTCAAGAGGAAAAAAAAGGAAATCTAAAACAGCATCTTTCTTCTCTGCCTCTGACGGCCGCCCAAAACCAACTTAAATAAGAGAGAAAACCCTAACATCATAAGTTCAGAAAAATTACAACTATGCCATTAAAACGAAAACAGGCCCAAAACTTATCAGACGAGCCCGGATGGCCAAAATCCACAGCAGCTCATGGCCAAAGGTAATGACTTTGAATCAGCAGTCCATTTCCATGTGACCAGCCAAGTTTGGGCCCAGTCCGACACATAAAATTTCAAGCCCGTTTGTTCTGCAACCTCTTGGACCTTCGTAGATTATCTGGTGTGGTCTTTCCTGACGTGGCCTGCTGACTCTGGGTTGCTGGTACAGGAACATTGAAGGACTGGTTCGACTGACCCGAACTCTGGTCTGAACTGATGTCCTCATCAATATGCCAAGCATGGGAATCCCGAGAAATCATATCCTTAACCCTTAAACTGGAGGGGCCGTCCATATTAATAAAGGAGGGCCATCTCGAAAGGGGAGCTCAGAAATCCAAGTATCCTGGATAACATCAATCGAATAACCATCTCCGATACTCCATGAAACATTCTCCAGGATAAACTGACCATATCTACAAATCTCCTTCCAAAAGTAGGATGATCCGCGGATCGGCAAAATGGGCAAGTCGGATGTCCATTCCCCATACCTCGCTCGCATCAGAGAGCTCCACAGACACTGCGGCTCCAAGAGAAATCATGAAGCATGTCTAGCAAATAGAGCTTCTCTTCTAACAATCAGAGAATGAATACCAAGGCCGCCTTCTTGGATAGGCATACAGACCGTGTCCCAGGATAATAAATGCATGCCATGACCATCTTGCATAGAGGCCCAAAGAAAGTCTCTGAAGCATCTCTCTATTCTTCTAAGACAGGTAGTCGGAATAGCAGTATTCGACAGAAGATACAGAGGAAGCGAAGAGAGAACCGATCGAATAATAATGACCCTGGCCATCATAGATAAACTAGTGACCTGCCACCCTCAAGGCGCTGACGAACCCTCCTCTCTAACTCAGCAAAATCAGAACAACGGGGACGTCTACCTGTAATGGGGATCCCCAGATACAAAAATTGATCAGTCAGAGTAGATATGCCTGACAGATTAGTAATGGCTTCCCTAGTAGATCTGATGGTCTTCGGGCTGAAACATATAGAAGATTTGAGATAGTTAACCCTCTGACCCGAAGCCAGACAATAATTCTGCACAATTGAATGTAAGGAAGCCGCATTATCAATGGAAGCCTGACCCAGAAGAATACAGTCATCAGCGAAAAGAAGATGGGAGACCGCAGGGCCCTGACTCCCGGCCATAAAAGGGATAATCCTCTGATTCTGCTGTGCCTGATGAAAAGCACGAGAAAGATCATCCGCAGCAAGAATGAACAATAAAGGGGATAACGGGCACCCCTGCCTCAGACCAAGT
This sequence comes from Calamus simplicifolius, assembly GCA_900491605.1. Taxonomy (NCBI): domain Eukaryota; kingdom Viridiplantae; phylum Streptophyta; class Magnoliopsida; order Arecales; family Arecaceae; genus Calamus; species Calamus simplicifolius. The sequence goes on from UESW01002430.1 coordinate 112,869, forward strand.
AGAATTGAAAAACTCCGTCGAGCATCCATTGATAATCAGAGAAAAAGAAGGCCTCTGAATACAGCCAAGATCCACTTGATGAACAGCTCATCAAAACCAAACTCCTAGAGCGAGCGGTATAAGAAAGACCAACTCATCCTATCATAAGCTCTCTCCATGTCAAGCTTTACCGCTATAAGACAACGACTAGCTGGGGCTCTTTGAAGATCATGCATAAATTCCTGGGCGATGAGAATATTATCAGAAATAGAACGCCCTCTAATAAAAGCCCCCTGCTCAATAGAAATGATGCGAGGAAGAACACAACGAAGGCGGCCAGCTAAAAGCCGAGCACATATCTTATACAAAGTGGTGCAAAGGCTAATAGGCCGGAAGTGCTGCGGGAGAAAAGCCTCCGGACGCTTGGGCACCAGAGAAATAAAAGTCCGGTTCCACTCTTGAGGAATGCTCTTTGTCTGGAATACAATTTGAATAGCATGAGTAACCTCTCGCCCAATAATTTGACATAACCTCTCGCCAACAATTTGAATAGCATGAGTAACCTCTCGACCATTTGACATAACCTACTGCATTTACAATATAATATATAGGATATTATTAATGATTGCGTCCGGGGCGCTCGTCAAAGAGCGCCTAATATTTCTACCAACTTTTCATGAAAAAAAATTTAATTTATTACGCATCATTCTGTATGACAGATGATTTTTTCTCTATGCTAAAATAATATGAATAAGTATTATTATTTTTCAAAACTTTTTCTATTGGGATGTATAATTTTTTTACTACTGCTTTAAAGCATGATATAAATTTAAAATATTAAAATCGAATAAAGAGATATTAAATGTTCCTTGATAACTGAGCGTTTATATATATATATATATATATATGTGTGTGTGTGTGTGTGTGTGTGTGTATGCATGCATGCCCTAGAGGAAGGATCATGGAGCCAGCGCGCGGTGGCTCAGCCGCCCAGACGGTCTATTAAATAAAAGCTATTATGAGACTTGTATCCCCCCCTTCTATATATATATATATACTTTAGGGTAGCGTTTGGATGTCGAAAAGTTATTCCGAGAATAGGAATATGAATTTCTCAGGAATAGCTTATTCCACTTGTTATTCCAGATTTCTGTTTGGATGAAAATCTGGTATTCCATGTTATTCCAATGCAATTAATGCAGTGCTATTCCAAATGGTGTTTGGATGACATGGGAATAAGCAGGTATTCCACTTGGAATAGATGAAGAATATTTTTGAAATTCCAAAATACCCCTTGAATAAAAATGGTATAGTTGTTTAAGTTTTAATGTCATTATTTAAATAAATTATTTTTAATTAGTACATAAATTAATAAATATATTTTTACTAATAAAATAAAATACGCATAAACTTATTAAATCGTTTGAAAGTAATAAAAATATAAGAACATAATTACTAATTTATTTTCTATTAATACAATAACTGCTTCATTTTAAAATCATCCATAGCTTTTAAATATTGTTTAAGTATATTCTAAGAAGGACACTTATAAGAGTTCTATTTTATTATAATTTTTAATCAAAATATTAATCTTAAGAGAAAATTGACTTACCCTTCTGTAATCTATAGTTTAAAATTACTTATTTTGTTAAATACTGACATATTTACTTATTAAATTTTTAAATTAATCTAGAATAAATAATTCAAGTAAACAATATACTTGAATTATCCAAATACCCAATAATTTCAAAGGCGGAATTAACTTCAGCCTCTTTATTTCACTAGGAAAAAAATATAAACATTTTCTAATAAAATCTTAGGAAATCTCGAAACCTTTTTACACTTCATTCCCTTTTTTCCACTTATCTCAGCTCAAGCTCTAAAAACTTGCATGCAAGCGAATGGAGTAGGGCATTGATAGCTCTGCCTAAGAAAAAATGGCTCGAATAGAAAACGTTGCCAAACTTGCCTATCAGGAACCTATTAATAGGAAAAAAGAAAGAGAAAAAGGAATCATAACTGGATACACAAAATTTAAGGATAAGGAGGAAAAATCAAATAACCAAAAGAAATCAAATATGCTTTAGAGAATTTATGAACAATCTTATCTCCACTCGAACTAAGCAGTGCTATCTACATCAAATTCGGAAAATATTCAAATGTTTAACAATACAACAGTTGTACAAGGCTTGTGTAATGAGGTACATAGACAAGGTTAAGAAGCTGATATAATTTATACAAGTGAAATCAATAAGCTGCATTAGAGAAATCAGAGATGACAAGCGGGGAGACTGGAAAAATTCACTGAGCATCTTTAACAAGCCTCAATTGTCTATCTCTGGAATGTTCTTGGTCATTGTTGGGTGTTAGTAGCAGCTGATGATGTGGATCCTCCTCCTCAATCTCCTCAGCTGATGCAGTGATCGACACGAACATGTTGTTCGGAAATGTCCTCAACACAGTCAAAAGAAGCTAGTAGTTAGCAATCCCATCCACTTGATAGTCATAGAAGTGATTACTATTGAAAATAGACCCACGATTTACCCCCAGCAAATGGTTGAAATGGAACATCAAGTGTTTCTCAAAGACCCTAAGCTGACTAAATAAATTAAGAACATGCAGTGTATCACAACATCACTCTAAGAAAGAGGACGCAATCAGACAAGAGAAAAATATATTATTGTAGAATAAAAGTATAAAACTCAAATACAATATGCTTGAATGAATTAATCATCAGAAAATACCTACAAATGAATTTCAAGCCCAAGATATAAACATTTAAACCTATTAACAATTAGGGCATGTATAGCAACGCTACCCCTCGTCTAGTTCCACTCATCATGGCACCAAAACCCTAATCGAAAGTTATTAATAATAAAATCAAATAATCATCATCACCTTCATCATCCGCATCAACATATTTCAGCTCTGCGATTTTCTCCAGCTCGTCCTCATCGCTTCAAAATCATGAACTCAGAACATAGGATTTAGCTTCTATCATTTCACTACGACAAATAGCTATGAATCCAGTATAATCATCCATTAGAGGCAACTTTGGAACCAAAGCCGATTTAAGCCAAAAATGGATTCGAAAATCAAAGTATAGAAAGGAACCCATGGCAGGCAATCTTAACAACGAAGTGACAATCAATGCAGTTTACAATATCCAATAACACATTTGGAAAATCCCATGAACCGGTGTGAGACAATTTCTCAATGCAACGATTGAACCCAAAACCACAATTTGTAAATGGCAACAGAACTACCTAAATTGATAGTTGAAAAAAATCCATGATAGACCCGCAGAGAAATAAATAACAGAAACCAACTGACAGCCTCAGAAGCATAATGTAACGGCTTCATACAAAGATCAAATAAAGACATGAGGAAACCGAGAAACCAATATCTACAATGCTAAGGTCATACAAACAATCAAAGATGGACGGTACCCAGAAAAAACCAGCTAACATTTCTTCACTACAATGAAACGGAGCACAGCGCAAGACAAATTTCAACACCTGAAACAAAGGTCATAATTGAAGTATACCGATAGAATTCCAAACAACAAAGTTGATAGTTGCTAAGAAAAAACCCACCACCATCAGACGTGACAGAGCACAGGAAATTACCTGGAACGGAAAATTCAAAAATCATCAGCAAACATATACCTCAGAAAGAGAATGTAACGGCCTAAAACCAATGTGAACGGATGCCAGGAAAGTTCCGACACACATATCAAAACAATGCAAGTGAAGTAGCAGTGGCACAACGATTAAACATGAAACCGATTCAATGCTAAAATATGAAGAGAAAAGTATCAGAAACAGACCAAATCTTTATAGAAAATAATGGAAGAACCTTAGAAATTGACCACAAAACGACATTGCTGCCTCCAACTTTAACGGATGATCGATTCTAAATCCAATTTCATCATTGTTCAACTTTTCCTGTCAAATTAAGCCAATGATAAGCAATCCATATTGAATGGCCCGCAACGACCATAAGTCAACATATGTGAACTGCTACAATTAATGAAAATAGTATGAAGTTTATAATATCCAATAACACATTTGGAAATCCGATGAAACCGTGTGAGACAATTTCTCAATGCAACGATTGAACCCAAACCACAATTTATAAATGGCAACAGAACTACCTAATCGACAGTTGAAAAAAATCCATTAATAGACCCGCAGAGAAATAAATAACAGAAAACCAACTGACATCCTCAGAAGCATAATAAAACGGCCTCATACAAAGATCAAAAAAGACATGAGGAAACCGAGAAACCATATCCACAATGCTAAGGACAACAACAATCAAAGATGGACGGTACGTTACAAAAAAACAAGCTAACATTTCTTCACTACAATGAAACGGAGCACAGCGCAAGACAAATTTCAACACCTGAAACAAAGTCATAATTGCACAAGATAGAATTCCAAACATCAAAGTTGACAGTTGCTAAGAAAAAACCCACCATCAGACGTTATAGAGCATAGGAATTACCTGGAACAGAATATTCAAAAGCATCAGCAAACAGATCACCTCAGAAAGAGGAGTAACGGCCTGAAACAAAGTGAACGGATGCCAGGAAAGTTCCGACACACATATCAAAACAATGCAAGTGAGTAGCAGTGGCACAGTTTCAACAAATCCTTTAAATAGCCCCCCTACATCTGTGTATCAGATAGAACCAGACAACCTAACAAGCTAACAGAAATGACCTGAACATTGAACGGAAACTGGAAGCAATATCCCATATTCCCATATCGAAATTGATCAGAAAGTACCGAAGAAGAGATGAAAAATGTAGTCGAAAATCCCCCTAGCCATTCATTACTACAATCCAAAGATCTCCTCCCAAGACATATGTCACCGTCTTGAACAAAGGTCATTAATTGTTAAGACTGCAGCCGGGGAAACACAGTTCACATTCCTAAGAAAATACCCATAAGCAGACATGCAGGAATGCAACGATAATACCCAAACACAACCCAACATTGCAAGTGAACTATCAGTGGCACAGTTCAACAGTTCCATGGAAAAAAAAAACTAGGAAATTGAATAACAAAAAGTTCCCCAAAACAACCTTTGAAATAAACGAAGGATCAATCAAACTTAACAGTTCAACAAATTGATGAAAATACCCCCCGACTATTTCATGTTATCTAAATCCAATGTAATCATTGTTCAGGCAAGTTACCGACGTAACCCATTTCAAGATATGGATGATATATTGAGTTGACTCAGGATGGCAGTTTTAGCAGGTATTCCTGAAGGTCACATCTTGCATGCATCCAATTCAGGAAATCTATGTGTCTGCCAAT